>JAZGTK010015797.1:0-13046 GCA_036877625.1 Ambastaia sidthimunki
TCTTACATGCTGTTTACATTTCCCTGCTCCCCTCAGCCAGAACCGCAACTAATTCTGTCATTGGAGGTTCTCTAACCCTTATCCACTTAGTACATCTATCCCAAGATTCCCAGATTCCCATTTAACAAAGAAAAAACACAGATACAGGAACAAGTCTGATTTAGCACTGCTTTCAGTAATCCTTACTTTTTAACTGTAATGTAACTGTAACATTTTAACATTTTAAAAATGTGTTTGTATGTATACAAATGAACATATAGATAATATGATATGGTTTTTAATGACCAATTATGGTATCAGCTATGAAGTTGATGAACTTCAGAAACTCTTAATGCTTTCATGACATGCATGCACTCAAGCTGGCATCCAATCCACAGGATAAACAGAGAATGTAAAACTAAGCATCGTGATGCTTGACACAAGATACGTGACACAGGCCAGAACTGAACTGACATCTCCCACATGAGAGCTACTGTTTTTGCACTGATGTGTCTTGATCTCATGCATTAACCACTAAGCCATGGCTCCAGCAATTTCCAACATATTTTAACAGCATGCTTAAAGATTTACCACAAATTTATAATCAGATTTAATGCAAAGAAATTATCAGCTTCCATTTGAGTCTGGTACATACCATGCTGAACATAGTGTAACACCATCTGTCTTGTGAGGGTCTCCAGTGTGGACACTGTTTAAACCAGCACATGCTGCACATATATGAAGATCTCTGTTAGAAGATATGAAATTAGACAGCATGAAATTGAGGGCATCCTCAAAGTCATGGCCCGTTCAACTTTAATATACCATCATTGCTTTGCAACAGTTTTACAAGCCCTTATTAATCAGCCAGCACCCACTGACATAAGACAGAATCCTCATACCATGACATAATATGACTTTAATATGGATATCAATCTGCGTATATGGACTCTGATTTATATTGTAAAGTATCCCCATTGTATCAAATCTGATCTTCTCGAGTGTGAAGTAAATTAAATCTATATTTCTCCAGGGACTCATTCCTGAGTATTATATACACACAGGAGTCATTGATGGGACCATATTTCAGAATATTTGTGCAGTTTGGACCCTGATGATGACATATTGCTCCAAGGTCACTGCCTCCATTTTTTTACTGTGCCCCAGAGTTACAATGCAAAGGTTAAATATAATTCTCATATCTGGATACAGCACTACTGTTTCAGCACGGCTCTGTAGAGAGTGAGGGACTTTAATTCTGATCTCAGATTGACTTATTTGAGCATTTGAACAATAAGACAGGGGAATGTATTTAGACTCTTAGGATGTTTTGTATTGTGCTGTGCTTGAAACAAAGCCAAATAAAAGAAATCTCTGAAATGTAGTAGTTTATTAAGACATGACTGAAATGTTTTTATTTTTTTAATAATTTGATTGGTTAAAAAAAAATGTTTTATCTTAATATGTGTGAAAATGTATATAATAAATTTAATCAGTAAAATAATGGGTAATGTGTTCTGTATACTCATGTATTTAAAGTGTATGTAAAGGTTACTTTAATGAAATTTTAACTAAATTTGAACAAGCCAATTCATTAAAATGAATCAGAGTTAAAATACAGTGAATGGAAAATCTACACTACCTGTTCACTCATCTTTTCATCATAGATCCTTAACTTCTATTAGGATTCATTTTATCAGGAAGTAATAGGGTGAGATGATATTCTTGGTCTTATCTCAGTGTGTCCATCTCCCGCTCTCTCCCATCTCTAGCGAGTGGGGCTTCACCGCACTGCAGGTGGAGAGTGATAATATGAGGGTGGCGTAGAGGATCCAGACAGCTGATGGTGCCAGATAACAGCTCACTCAGGGAGGTAAGGGATCCTAGCCAGCCCTTATTAATAAGTTTGCTCCGGATCTAACACAGCTGAGGTGGCACAATACTAAGAGGTCTTTTATCAAGACTTTTCATTTTTGTGAGCAGGTCTTGCATTGCATTAACACTTGATTCTCAAACTACTGCATTTCAGACCAAGTATTGACTGTGCTTTACAGGCACTGTAGTGTTACCAGATTTATACCTGAGATAGAGATCGGAATCATAAGGATTGTTGTTGAATGTTGCATGAATTTCATCCCACTTTATTTGTTAAGTTTTATGGAGCATTGAGAGTGTGATTGAAAAGGCATGCTCCTTATAGCTTAATTGGCAGAGCATGGTGCAAGCAACGCAAAGGCCGTAGGTTTGATTCTTAAAGAACACATGCTGACAAAATGTATGTCTTCAATGCATTGTTGCTTTGCATAAAACCATCTGCTTAATGTGATGTTAAGTCACATTTATTTGCATAGTGCATTTCACAATGCCCTTCATTTCAAAGCAGCTTTACAGATAATCGTACTGTAATATAATTGTTATACATGAAATTGCTCAGTAGTACTGCAAACAGACATTTAGTGTTTGTGGTATGTAGCCCTTTCGTAAAATGTTTTAGACCCCAATTTTTGTTTGTCTGTTTGTTTTTGTCTGTTTTAATCATGTTAGTATTGGTGGGGTACTCTTGAAAAAATACAGTTCAATTTTTGTTTTATTTGTCATAGGCAATACAAGAGGCTGACATTGTTTAAATAACAGTTTATAAAACTGTCAGGAGTTGATGGGGTGGACAGTAAATGGTGACATATTACTGGCTGACAGAAATCAAATTCCATTAAAGTGAAATTGAAAACACCCTAACATCTCTGTGCTGCCAAGTCGACAGCTTATTTTAAAGTTCTCACAAGAGGACAAAACTTGCCAGGGCAGTTTGTTGCAGTTTATTCTAAAAAAAAAGAGAGAAAGGAAAAAAACAATTGATGCCTCTTGTTAAGAGGTTAACCATAACCTATATTGACCATTTTTCTCCCTCTCAGACCAGAGGTTCATAGTGTCACACATACAGTTTTATTATTTAGTATTTTATAATTACATTTAGGCATTTAGCAGACGCTTTTGTCTAAAGAGACTTACATTCAGAGTTTAGACCGATTTCCCAGGAGTGCTCTTTACTCATCTTACTTGTTCTCCTCTACAGCAACATAACACCTACCTGTGACTTTCATCCATGTCATCTTTTCTCACTTACTTATTGATTTTTAATTATTGATCATCAATATTTACAAGTCAGAATCTATCAGCTGAATGATATTTTTTTCTTCATCTGCATCACTTTCCTCTAAAACACATGCCTTACTAGAGATGCCGCCAGTCCAGCCATAACGTGTCACCTCAGTACCGCACACTCTCCTTCTACTCATCTGATCTAAGTCAGGGGCTTGACACGGCCACCTGTGATTCACCCAGCACCTGCCCTGCCATTTTTTGTGGTGACTTTAAATTTAAAGAGACAAGTGTGCTAAGCACTGCAATTTTAGAACACTGAAATCATAAATTGTTAGCATTTTTAATGGTGGTGTATAACTTTACAATTTTAAATCTTGAGCACTTTGAAAAATAGCTATAATATTAGTTTTCATTCATTTTGGGTATTGAAGGACGTTTTAGCCGTCACATTGTTTGAATATGATTGTTGTGTTTTCGTGATCCAGTATTCCCCTATACTGTACCTCCAAGCTCGCCACCTGCCTTGTATCTTAATGATTTTTACATGCTGATTTCCAGTGGTTCAAACATGAGGGTGCCTTTCACCCCTACTATCATTGCAGGGGGTTTTATGTTCCGTTACAGCACAAAACACTCCAAGCTGGGTGGTCCCATCTCCAAAACACAGATACAAAGCCTAGTAATGACGGGTTTGTATTTACCATATATGATATTCTAATACTTCATGACTTATCATTATAGTGATATTTGTTAATTATGCCTATTACAGTGGCTTATACTCAGGGATTTTAGGGGATTTACACTTAGGGATTTCTAAGTAGTATTTAAACATGTAACCGGGAAAAATAATTTAATTGGGCTTAGTTGACTTGGGCCAGTTAATAACCAACTAGCAGAAGCCACCCAAAACACCCTAAACTGTATAACTAACTAATCAGAATTTTTGTCAGATTCCCTTAGGGTGGTAGAACCTGTAAGACTTGCAAGACAGTGTGTGAACAGCCATACTATGTGCTCTGAGGTACCTTACACAGGGTCTGCACACTCTTTTTAGTCAAACACCTTATAGTGTCTTGCTAGTGTCATATTTGCAAGTGTTACAGTAAGACCTGATTAGCCTGATTAGCAGTCGTACTCTGATTAGCAGTCATATTTTGATTAGCAGTCATACTCTGGATCTTGTTCCCTGCATTGTTGTGTTGTAGTAACCATAGAGGACTTTAGTAGGTTTTGAGAGAGATGTATTACTGCTCATACAACCATTATAAGACGTTTGTGTTTTGTTTAGTGTTTGTTTTAGAGACAAAGAGACTGTTGAGTAAATGACAACCATTAAAGTTTCAAATATCTTTAAAGTAATTTTATATTAGGACACAATGTAGCATTGTTTTTAGATGAATCCTCTGCAAATTGGCTGTGTCCATGCTTATACTGTGTGGGTTACTTTCTTCAGCACTGGTGTAATCAGTTGACCAAATACGAAGCCAAATAACCTTCAGGAGTGTGACGCTGTCCTTTCCGAGCAGCCCCCACAGCTGTCTCTGGAAAATTGCCTCTGGGGTTAGTGAGCGGGAACAAGTTAAGATTTACAAACAATGATGAAGCTTGTCATGCGTCTTTCTCCATCCGTCACAAGCGGCGGCCTGCCGGGGCGTCAAAGTGTTCTTCATAAAACTCAGCTCGCTGTGAAATACGCCCATGTGTGCTCTTTACTGCTAGGAGCTCGTCAGCAGCACTTTGCCATAAATTGCCTGGGCCGGAGGTGACACTGCACTCCATCACCCACCAGGGCAGCCATACCGCCACTCGCATCCGCCCCCCACCCACAGCAGCCCCTCAGCTTGCGAGATGATGTGCCCACTGTGAGTTATGTTAGAATTTCAGTGTTATACGAGACAGTCTATAGGTTTTACCATTTTATCCTGTGCTGTGTTTTTTCTTTTTTAGTTGTTTAATATTGGAGTATTTAAAGTTAGTTTTGTCAGGCAGACTGGGCCAAGTTCACTGTTTTGAAGTAGAGAGGGGGCTTTTCCTTTGTGTAGGTAAGGGAATTTGAAAGGGGAGGAAATGTTCAAATGTTGTGGGCTTTAGAAAAAAAAATATTTCTTGTGTTGTAGTAGATCCTGTTTTTTTTTTAAATACCGTATGAATATTGAATGGCTATCATCAAGTAATTCAGTACTGTATATTCAAAGTACAACAGTACTGCCAACAAGGAGTTTGTGTGGATGTCCTTCAGTAATGCTTTTATTTGAATACAAATAACTTAAACTTCTTTATTTGCAGATAATAGTCTAGCCAATCACAGCAGTACTTAAGTGGACATCATAAGTGACATATAAGTGACATATATTGATCAGTCTTAAGCCGTTTACAAACCACAAATTTGACAGCTGATGTAGTAGTTCTCGTCCAGAATGGGATATTTTTTGAGGTAGCAGACCCCATGGAAAAAGTTCCAGGAAAGCACAGAATCTCATAGGAGCAAAGAGGCCATTCATTCTTTTTCACTGCAGAGCAACAAAGGAGAGGAATGATTCTCTCCAATCTTCAAACACAATTGAGAGGTAGAAATTTAGCAGGAAGAGGTGTAACGTCTCATCTAGCACAGAGGCCATGCAGCTATTCTAACACTTAATCCGTCCTGTTTGCATTAATCCCCTGTGGAACATGTACTGAACTCAGGCACAGCCTGTGCCCTTAGGGTTAAGTGCTGTTACATTTCACCCTTTATTTGATTGTTACACAGTTTCACAAGCCTGGCTAGTGTTACAGTCAGGGCAAAAGTTCATAAGAAGCTACAAGCACTAAAAAGCTATTGTGATATGTGACACAGCAGCTGTCACAAAAATATGAAGACTTATCTTTAGTTTGTTTCTCATATTTCCATTACGGTTGTTTAATCCAAAGGATATTTCACAGTATATGTTGACACATAAAAACAGCTAAAAAAAAATATTTTTCACCGAATAATAAAGCATGAAGAAACCTAAGTGGTGACAGATGTTGTCTTAAGTAGATGGTTTGTATGTCTCGGATCTGATTTGCTCACGTCAGATATATCAGGGAGGGTCAGACTAACTATAGTTCTTACAGTTCGATATAAAACATCTGGCAAATGAATGTTTAATTTAATCCAAAAATACTTTTATCACATTTGGCATTTGGAAGGTGTTAATTCCAGACCCTGAATGTATGTTAGTAAGAAACTTGGATGATTATGCGTTTAACTTGAACTAATTTTATCCTTTTGCTGATAATTGGCAAATTCCTTTTGATCCTCACGTTCTATGGGCATGACACAGTTCATTTTAGCCAGACCAATTAACTGGTCAATTTGGGCATTTTGAGTTTATTGGCTTTGGCCAATATTTTGGCAATATTGCCATGAATAATGCACATGTTTTGTTTTCAAATGTTTATAGTGAATTTTGAGTAAATAATTTTGTAAAAAAGTACATCAGGAAAATTGTATGTATTGCAATTAAGCATAACAATGTTCACAGTAAGAATAGTATTAGATTTAGTCAGGTGTCAATAACAGCTGTTGAATTTTTTATTTTATTTTTTACTCTGGATTGTACTGAAGGGATCTAGAGTACAAATCAGTTCTTGGCATGTTAACATTAGTGCCATAAACATTAGTGCCATGTTAGTTATTGGTAGCACCAAATCCCTTATTGGTCGACCTGTAATCCAAAGTCTTTCACAGGAACCTGACATTTAGTTAAGTGAATCAGAGGGTGAACCAGTGGCCTGCAGGCAAAATCCCTGTCTGTGGTGTTATTTAACTGCACAGTCAGTAACTCCTTAATGTCATGCTGTCTTTCTTTCTCCACTGCTGATGCTAAATGCTCTGTTTTTCCTCTCTGTGGGTCGGTTAAATACCAGTGTAATTGCCTGCTTCAGGCTCAAGCACTGTTGTAATGTGTTGTACAACATTTCCATTAACACTTGCCTGAGGCACTGAGGAGATTAAATGGATAATGACTGCAGCTAAGGGTTCTGCTCTCTTTAGCACACTGTCCTCCTCAAGACTTTAGCACACTGTCTGAATTAGAGAAAGTTGAAAATCTCTGTTTATATAGGTGCAAAGAATTTAATGCATTTAATGAGCTCTAAAAGGCAACAGTTTTTATTGCTGCGTCAAGAGTTTCTTTAAAACATTAGAGTGAAGCAAACACTGCTTAGCAAATTTAGTAGGTTTCCTTGTCCAGCACAATCACAACTTTCTAAAATAATCATAGCCATTGGTAATAATTAAACCCGAAGACGTCATTTTTACAGTACTAGAGTCAAGGAAGGGAACTGTGATAATGAAGTCCTTTCTATTCACACCATTGGTTGAGCTGGGCAGGATGCTCAAACAAACAGAGCAATGTTTTGATGCATGGCACCACAGAGCCATGTGTGTTTACACTTTGTGGGGAAATAAGACACAAATGTCTTTCTTATGGTTGTCTCTGCATATTAAACTGGGATAAGTATTTCCCTGCTGTTTAAGATAAAAAACAAGATACACTTCAAATTTAATTAATCATGCACAGCACTAAAAAGTGGATATTCATCTTTCAGCAAAACATTTTCTTTGTGAGGTCATAATTAACGTCAATTCTTAACATTAAATAATTCAGCTGATTATATTGAAATGCTTATTTCACTCAGGGGGGATGTAATCTCCCCCACTGCCACGCTAACCGATTGCCTGCATCACTTATTCTGAACTCACAATTATTTTCTCTTCTTTAAAGATAATGACACAAAATCCCTCAAATCATCGATCCTGTGTCTCAAGTCATTATAGTATATCCATAATGTTTCGACGGATCGCCGTGTGGGCTGGGAGACAGACGGGTCATTTGCAGGGGCCGCAGTAGAGATGCCAATGATTTAGCAGAGAGGAGGGCCTGTCAGCTCTCTCTGAGACACTTTGAGACTGAGGACAGATTGGTGAACAATACAGGTCTGGAGGTGCTTATGTGTTTAATTAGCCTTTGACCCTGGCACCATGTCTCCTGTCAGACATTACAGGCCGCTCATGTAGATCTCTAATAGAGCAATAATGGGAACTGAAGTGTCTGATGATCTCACATCTGATTTAGTGGTAAACTGCCTGCTGATGAGCTTTAACTGTTTAAAGATGAAGAGACGTCAATATTTTATATTCATTTCATGTTTTATATTCATGTTTTCTTTTGAATGAATGAGAATCTGTTGCTATGGCAATAGCTTAGAATTTAGTGGTGCTTGCTAAAGCATTTACATTTACATTTAGGCATTTAGCAGACGCTTTTATCCAAAGCAACTTACAAATGAAAGAACAATAGAAACAGTAATCAACGATCAGAAGGCAACAGTCTGGAAGCATTGTGCCAGTCTCCCTAGCCTAGCATAGAGCAATTTACAAGTAATTTACAAGTAGTTAAACCAAGTATCACTACCACTGTTGGGGTTTCTTTAAAATCACAAACCTTAAGTTAACCCACATAGCTTTTCTTATACTGTTTCTTCAACAGACAAATTTCAGATTTTTTTTAAACAGATTTTATTTCTAAGCAATCAGACTCACAAAATGTGAAACAATCTCCAAATATACATTAAAAGATGGGCATATACCATATATAGGTACATATCTAATGTACTTTTTGACTTGGGGCAGTAATCAATCATATAGCAACAATTATCTCGAGCACCTTAGCGATGTGCTGCTTACTGTTAGCGCAGACAAGCACCACTCTCCAGAAAATGTAAAAATCTAGTTGAATTTAGTTAGTATTAGATTTCCCACCATGAGACCTCCAGGCAGTACTTGTGGTTTTACCCATTTTAATATTTATTCCAATATACATTCTGAAGGTGATATGAAATATTAAAAAACACATGAATTTTCTTTAACCCTAGCAAATCAACCATTTCAGCTCTGTCTGCTGTTGTTGTTAAATGCAAAACACATAAGCATTCACCCCCACAAGTGCTCCATACTCCAGTCTCAATGCGATTATGAGTGAGAGCTCGGTTCTGAGTACAGCATCCATCTCACTGCTGGCTGTTCATTGGCTAAGGAGTCAGAATCTGTTTAAGGTGATGCCTTCCTGCTGTAGGCCTGTGTTTTCTGCACCATTAAGCCCTGCACCAACTCTAATGATTGAGAGACGTGCATGTCATTGTGTGAGGGAACTCCATCTTCCCCAGAACATCCTCACTTAAACCGTGTCCTACACAAATCTGATGTCTCCCACCCTATCAACAGAACACTCATATTCTACAACCTTTTAACAATTCGAAATAGATTGTGAGCAATTATTTTGGATTTTCATATTTTCATACAAGTGTTGGAGTTAGACTTGTATACATGTTCAAGCATGTACGTTTGCCTCGGTGTGTGCCCGGTGTGCATTATCTCTTTGCAATTGTGTGTGTTTATCTAAGTGAAGGCATTATGGACCCTCATGGCCCAGTGCTGGCAGTATATGAGTTGCAAGAAAAGAGCTTATCCACAATGAATCAGCCCTGAATTACCATCTTCTCTCACATCTGGGCTTTTGTTCACTTTTTGCGAACTGCCAAAAATGATTGAGCTTCTTTTAACGTTTCCCCTCCCCTTTTCATGCTCTTTTAAAAAAAGCTTCCTTTTGTTAAACGACACAAAGACGGTTTAATAGTTTGGAAATCTAAGATAGTCAGCTGAACAAAATACATCTCTGTGTTGTGAATGTTTGGTAAATGTAATTCTTTCTAAATGCGTTATTTAAAAAAAACAAGATTCTTTTAAGACGTACATAATCCTATATTATACATATGCTATATATAAAAAGTAAAAGAAAGCCATTACTTATTTAATTTTTATTGGGTCTTATCTGCTTTTTTAAAAGCCTGGTGGCCTGTATTACAGAGTGTTTATGGTTGATCTAACATAAGTCTATATTAAGTTGTAATACAACTGTAATCAAAGGCAACAAAGCCACAACGCAGAACATTTCTCCTCAGCGAACAGCCCCAAGCGTGATTTACCGTCCCTACGAACAACCTGTCCCGCAAGATCTTCCCTTTAATTATACCATAGATTTCCCCCTGATGAACTGCCTTAGAATTAACACTGCCACTAATTCTCTCACCCGCTCGCATTGTATTACTGTTAAACTGCACCGGTGCAGTTTAACTACACAAACATTAGTATTAACAATTGGCCAGTTTGGAATTGGTGACAAACTGCGGGCGGAGTGCAAAGTTTTGTAGCCTGAAACCAATCAGGAAGTTAATGAGGAGAAAAATTACTCCTTTTTTCCAACCCTTAATTACCTCCACGGCAGAGCAGAGCAGAATAGCTAGATGAGAAAAAGGTAAGAGCCACAGTGAGTCTTTCTGTTCCTTTTCTTGGGTTATGAAGATCAGAACAGGATTTGTGTGGCTTGCCCCTCCCAACACTCATACCTTTAAAAAGTTTGTGTACTGTGACTGTAATGTATTAGCTTCATAAGCGCATTGAGATGTGTAGTGAACTGGCACAAAAATGTGATCAATGTTTATAGGGAACTTTTTCTGCTGCTACTGTTTCAGTTTTACAATAACATAACACATAATTAAATTTGTCATCAATTAAATTTTATTAAAATCATCATTAATTGAGATTAGGGTGTATAAAAATGTAACTTCATAAATTTTTAGAGGGTTTATTGATGTTAACCAAAGCATCTAACTTTTAATAAATTAATGTCATGCCAGAACAGTGCTGTTTCTACACAGAACAGTAAACTCATTCCTTGTCCTGAACTATTTGCTCAATAGCCATTTGCTTGGTCATTAGTCTGTCTGGCTTAGTATGTGTATCGTCAGGTTGAGTGAAGTTTGCTAAAGTAGCCAGAACTTACTGCAGTGTGAGATTCATTAAAGGCACCGTTGTCTTGTGGTTGTATTGTTGTAATGTTGACTGAACTGTTTTTGTGGTTAATTAACGCTGTTTGGTTTGACTGGAATTGCAGAATAAGAAATGCTTTCAACAGCACTACTTCCATTCAAGCTTTGTGTTCTTTGCCTTGTTCTTTAGAGGTAGAATTCCAAGTGGTAACTCTTGATCTTTAAACCAATGAGCTTTTAAATACAGGGGTAAACGTAAATGTGTTTGGGCAGTTAGACTACACCTAAAAATGTAAGAATTCTATTACATGACATTTTCTGAAATTCACAGAGGTGTCCTAGCAGAGTAAATATAGATGCAGTTCCTCACATTAACTGTGGACATGTTCCACTTAGTTTAATGGCCTACCAGTGTCTTTATACTTTGTCTGATACAAGTATATATGAAAACATATTTTTGTGAAATGTTTTGTTTGAAAGTGTGCCTGTGCTTTATGTTTAAAAATAGTACTTCCAGTAGTACTTCAGGTGTCAGTTATTTAAAGCATGATTCAGTAACTCACAAATTGGCATAACCATTGTAGTGTGGCACATTTTGGTTTGTGTTTTTAAAGATAAATCAGATATACAGTATATACCAGTGCCCTCCACTAATATTGGCACCCTTGGTAAATATGAGCAAAGAAGGCTGCGAAAAAATGTCTATTTTGTTTAACCTTTTAATCTTTTGCTCAAAATATTAACAAAAACTCTGCTCTCATCGAAAACAAACAACTGCAAACACAACACTGTTTTATCAAAAAAACTAATACTTTTGTTAATGTTTGCCACAATTATTGGCACCCCTATAAATTCATATGAGCAAAATATTTTTTAAGTGAACTATTGTATAGTTAGTTATAACTTTATGTACTTTGATACTTATGTGTAAGACAAAAGAGACATCAAACCCTGTTCACTCCTAGTTCCAAACAGAACCCCTCCACAGTTCAAGCTCAATATTGCTGCCATTGGTTTAATGGACAATCTTACTTCTATCTATGACCTTCAGGAAGCAAAAGTATATCAGAGCTTCTCAAGCATCTCCATAGTCATGTGCTGTAGGCTGTACAGAGGAGGGTGGGCCAGATGGGTTAGCAGGAAGAGATACTATTGAATTATGCTTCAATCTCACAGTGAACAGCTAGTTTATTTATGGCCATCACTAAAGGACATCATTTAACTTTTGATGATTTGCATCCACACTGTACCTACTCGTGATCCCTATAATATGTGTCACTCTTCTGAGTTTTCTTTGTATTATGTGAAGCTGTGCCCTTGATTTTAAAAGTGTTTGCACAGCTAGTGTCCTAAGTCAAGAAAAAAAATTGTAAAGGAGACACTAAACTTTGTTTAAGTTACTGTTCGTTACAGAAGGTTGTGACACTAAATTTCTCCATTAATGATGTCATTAATGGTTGTCATTAATGATGTCATACAGTGTTTTCATCTAATAGACATCAGCCATATCCTTATGTTCATTTCTGTACAATTCATTTCTGTGTAAACCTTTTTAATACTCTTTAAATTTAGATTTTTTTAATTTATTTTTTCAATATTAAGAGGTATTTTGTTATCATTATAAAACACTGCAAAATCTAATTTGCTGCCGTTTTGTGTTTATATCCTCTTATGTTCCCTGGAAATAAAACAGTTTTTGGTGACTGACTTTTACAAGCCATGACTGTGGGGAGCACAATATTATTAAACCCAATATGAAGATTACTTGTATTTTCTTTGCTCTGCACCCTGAAAACATTCATTTGATTCTGTCCCATCTGCTGTAATCAATAACCTGACCATCTTGTTTTTTTATTAAATGCACTTACTCTTAATTTCATCCCCCAGTGGTTTTAGTGAGAAGAATGTGGAGTTACCTATATGGCTTTGGCATTATAAATCACTTCTGGAGAGCAGATTGTACAGCAGTATCGATTGATCCTGATATATCACAGAAATTTACTGTCACTTCTGTTTTCAATTAAAGATACAATCAGTCAGATAATGACTTAATTGGATTTTACAGAAGATTGAGTTTTATTGTCCCGTGCTTTACGAGTTTAGTTAAGGAA
>JAZGTK010015798.1:0-13045 GCA_036877625.1 Ambastaia sidthimunki
TTATTAAAATGAATATATAATTAACTTCATATTGTCTTGAGTAAAGTGGAATTCTTTCTGGAATATGATCAGGACATGTTCTTCTCTGTCTGTACACATTTACAGTAAAGAAAGGATGTTGGTTAATAACTTAATTGACATTATAATCATCTAGTGATGTAATGTTTGTCAGGCTTTGGATGGGCAGAACATCTACAATGGCTGCTGCACTTTGCGTGTGGAATTCTCCAAGCTGACCAGTCTGAATGTCAAATATAACAACGACAAAAGCAGGGACTTCACACGTCTAGACCTTCCATCAGGAGATGGGCAGCCCGCCCTAGAGCCCACTTTACAGACTGCTTTTGGTAAGTTTATAACCATTACCAGGATGATATTAGACACACACAGATGGGTACCTGGCTGGTGAGTTTTGCATGTGTGTAAAAAGTTGTAACACAGAAAGGGACAGTGGTATTTTGTAACCAGACGTACATGAACACACACACACACCATCTGCTTTTCCCTGTGGCTCTGAAAAAGTCTTTGTCCCATAATAAAAGATGTCAGATTTATTTTTAATGAATAAGAATGCATAATGTATGGCATCAAGGCCTTCGAAAGCTGATTAAAATACATTTTGTTGTTTGGCGTGAAAGAGCTGTGTACTGTTTACTTGCAAAATTTCCGCTTTGATTCTCATGTCTGACAGATTGGTTTCTGTGTTTTTTCACCATGTCAGCTTTTAATTAATATTCTGTGTTAATTACAATTTAAGGTCTATTTTTTAATTACCACAGGGAAAAATCATTTTTTTAGTCCTTAGGGCTAAGTATTCAGCACAAAAACAAACTTATATACTTAGAAACTTTAAATATGTACAATTATTTAAATATATAATTGTAAAGCTGCTAAAAATTGTAACAAACAGAGTTTGAATATTGCACATACTAGCATTAGTCTGTAGGATAGAATCAGTTACTAACCTTGTCTGTGCAAACATTTGTCCAAATTTGAAACCCAGAAGTTAATTTACTTTACTGAATAGTGAAGAATAGTTAATAGAATAGAGTGCTTTAACAAAAATTCAAGCTGTACATATCTGTATATTCTTAAAAGGCTCCAGAATACTTGCCCATACACTTCCATTATTGAAATACTAGTGTAACAATGGGCGTAAAACGTAATTTTCCTTACTTGCTCTTTCCAAGCCCAATCTGTTTGTGTGTGTGTTTTCTTATAACGCTATCAGTTTCTTGTAAACACACAATGAAAGGACACACCTTATCGCACATGCACACAAAGGTACGTGGGCTGGACAGCATTTGGACTAGAAGAGTAGATTTATTATCTGTCTTAGCTTGTTAGCATGTGTGCGCGTCAAAGGTGATCGCTAAGGGGGCGGAAGATAACCACGACTGCCCATCCCCGCATCTTTCTGTCTCCGATTCTGTAAATCACTGGCGGTGTCTAAAGCAAGAGGCGGTGTGGATGCTGATAAGCCGGGTGTGTATTCTTGTGTGTGTGTAAATCAGGACTGATTAATTGGTCCTGGGTGCAGGCTGGAGTTTCAGAGGTGCTCCCTGGCGTCACTAGACACCCGCTAAAGCAGTAAAACGTGTTAAAATGACAGCTTTTATTAGACCATTGCCATTTTCTCTTCTCCCCCAACAACCCTCATGAAAATGTTGTACTGTTGTCACGTTTGTTTTGCTTTGTGTGTACACTGCTGTACCTGATATCCAACAGGGAGAATTTATGATATCACAATAAACCACATCTCTCCTAGTTTTAGACATTACAGTGGCAAAATACTTTATTGTGCATGTCTTGGAAAGGTAAAAAAAAAATCAGCTCAAAATCAAAAGTTTAAAACAATGTAAGGATCACAAAACAAACATAGATTTGTCTCTTTTATTTACTGCAAAAGGAAGCATCATTTTTAATATGAAAAACCCAAAATATTTCCCTTAAATCCTAAGTATTACATTTTTGCAGTATAGGAATGATACCTTAAATTGTGGCTTGTTTAGGCAACCAATATGCAACATCCAAGCATCCACCCAGAAAACTTCAGTTGCCACATAGCAATGTCCTGGCATCCACAGTTAACACCCTTGCATCGAGTTTTGCTGAGTGGTGTTGAGTTTTTGCTTTTTAGGCCTGTAATTTCTTTTATTTCTTTTTACTTTCTTTGTTTGTGTCAAATACATTCTTCCTAAGATGGCAACAGTGGCTCGTTGCCCAACATGTAACCTTTATTTACCATACTATTCTTTAACCTGAAAAGTCAATTGTGTCTGGGTAGTACTGCTAGACACATACACACAGTGCTAAAAGTACCCTTGTAGCAGTTGTCTGGTTTGCATTTATGGCCATTTTTACAATCACAGGCCATTTGGTTGTTGTTGGTGACCTTGGTGTGTGTGTGTGCAGGGGCTCCTGGGATAATTTCCTCTCCATACCCCGGGGCGGCTGGATTCGCACCCGCTATTGGTTTTCCTCAGGCAGGTAAGATTTCACACCGTCATGCAGTCAGTAATGGAGCCAGAGCTCTGCTGCTCACGACATTGTTCAGACCCAGTAATTGGAGGTATTACAGTATAATTACACGAGCCACATTGCAATCACACGTGCCTGTTGCCACTTGAGATTGACACCAGCAAAATGTGAACACACACAGTAATATTGACATTACTTTTGAAACTAGATTTAGCAGTATGCTTTGAACAACACACACAGTACTTGAATGACATGCTTTGCATTTTGTTCTGGCTATAGATCTGTTTGCACACATTGTGTTGATTTATATCATCAATAAATTCAATTGGTGTGATCCTGATTCCATTGATTTTCAATTACCTGTTCTATCATTGTGGAATAACCATCGGAAAAATAAATCTAAAAGTCACTTTGTAGGAATATTATGCACAGAAAACTCTTTTCCTCTGTGTCACATTATATGCCACATTACAGAAAAATATGTCATATTACAGACCTTTGCGAATGTTATTTTATGTTGTCTTTAATTCCAAATTTACCAAGCTCCATTTTCATACTCCAGCCCCTAACCTGTGTTCATTTTACATCCCATTATGCCCTGCACATGTTGATTTAATATATTATTACAACAATGCAAGACCTACTCTTGTTTATCTGAAAACAAAACAGCAACAGGTGGTAAAAATGGAAGGTTGAATGTAGGAAATTCCTCTCCTGTTTTTTAAATTACCCCCTCCCCTTCTCCTCACTGGACTATGGCCTGGTAAGGTCTGTCCATGCAGACGATGCCTGGTGCTCTGGGACCTCTGACCATCCCTTCATCTGCAATGACAGGAAGGATGGCCATCCACGGCATGGCCCCCACTGTCATCCACTCTGTGCTCCTCGTCTCCAACCTCAACCCTGATGTGAGTTCTGACCCCACCCCCAACACCACCTTCCCATAAAGCCCGGGTCACTCATTTTACAATATAATTGACATGCTGATGTCAATATATATCAGCCCTGCTTTGTGAGCCATTTAACCAAATAAATGTGATTTCTAAGGTATGAAAGTGATTGCAAGGGTTTGGAGGACTGACATTTGATGATTTTTAGGAAATTGTTTTTTAAAACATACATATTTATCCATTTGGCAGATACTTTAATTCAAAGCAACTTACATTGCATTCCCTATATACATTTGATCCGTTTTGTGAAATCAATTAAATTTCTAAAATTAGTCACATTAATTTTGTTATTAACTAGACATTTACAAAATGTGGCTTTAAATGTCATTTCTTCATTTGTTTTATATCTGTATCATTGAACATAAGTTTATAACTGGCTTGCAACCTAATATGAAGTGGATGCAGGAGTTCCTGTTTAGTCTGGAGTCTTGTTGACTGCTTAATTGCCACTGTCTGCTCCAATTCATCCATTTATTGCCAGATATACCAGTCTTTCACTAGTCTGAGTCATAATATCTATCTGACCTTACAGTACTTCAAGAACTGTTAGTTCTGTACTGACCTGAGTCAACATACACTAGACACACATGCAGTTCAGTTTATTATATAAGCCAACTATCCTGTTTTTGTATGTTTGTGTTAGCAGTGAATCTCACAAGGCACTTTCTAGATTTGATTATGCAGTGTTAGTGGTCAGAATGCATGTATTGTAGAAATAGATCGCCTATAAATGAAGAGTTATTTTATTTCAAACCTGTATGACTTAAAAGTCTGTTAAGCAACACAAAGTTATGTTGCTTAAAGATAAAAATAAAAGTTCAACAAAAAAAAAATTCTGTCATCATTTACTCACCCTCAAGTTGTCTCATACTTTTTTTTTTGTATACAGATATGTCTCATATCTGTATACATTTCTTTGTTCTGCTGAACAAAAAGGAAGATATTTAAAATAGTTTGTATTAAAACAGTTTTGGGGCACTGTTGATTTCCATGGTATTTTTCCCTAATATGGAAGTCAAGGGTGCCCAAAACAGTTTAACATTCCACAAAATATCTGCTTTTGTGATCAGCAGAAAAAAAATTATACAGGTTTGACACAACTTCAGGGTGAGTAAATAAATTTTTCATTTTCTGTGAACTATCCCTTAAAGAAGAATTGAAATATGGCACAGAAGTCGTACATGTCAATGTGTATGATACCTTTATAGCTTACTGTAGCCACAGCCACAGTTCCCATTTACTTTCATTATAAGAATGGGCAAAATGTTCCTCATTAAATTCTTCTTTTGTATTTTAAAGAAGAAAGACAATTCATACAGGTTTAGAATAGCATGAGGGCGAGAAAATAATAACAGAATTTTCATGTTTGTGTGAGCTGTTTCTTTAATGTGCCTTTATATGTTCGTATGCTAATTTGTTTCAGTTCATTGTAATGCTTTTTGAATACTGAATCATTTATAATGTCCTATCTCTTGCAGAGTATATCTCCACATGGACTCTTCATTTTATTTGGTAAGAAGAAATGTATTAGTCTTCTATATCAGATGTGTAGAAGACTGTTTTATGAAGGAAGGAGAGGGCAGCTAGCGAGTAAAGGGATGGTTTCCTTACAAACACACAGTCGGGAGATTATTTGCAGATAGCATGTTGTGCCTCCCATCATATCAATGTTTCAAATGCTCAATATAGCACACACACAAACGCACACACTCTGTGTGCCATTATTATTGTCTCCACAGTTTAATAACTGTCAACATCAGAGACGGACCTTAGTGGGATCAATATCCTTCAAAACTGGCCTGCAGTCGCCCTCTGTCTTCAATAATAAAATATTGAGATCTGCAGATAATGTATTATTATTTACTGTAAATAGCATTCACAGCACATTTGAACACATTTCTTTCTTATCCCTGTAGGAGTCTATGGAGATGTTCACAGGGTGAAGATTCTGTTTAACAAGAAGGAGAATGCTTTAATACAGATGGCTGACGCCACACAAGCCCAGCTCGGTATGCCAATCAAACCCTTTCATCTTAATCTGTTCTCCATGGAAGTCTTTATTGACATAATTTTTGGTTATATTAGAGCTACAAAGCAGTGTGCTTGTAACTGGTACAATGAATATTTTTTATAGTTGCATTTTAAAGTTGTAATATGAAATAAAACAAGGATAAACTGAAGCATTCATGTATAGAAGGCCACACTGTACAATGTTGGGAGTATTAACAGAATGTAAATGCTGGAGTGAATTTTCATAACGATTTTCTTGTATTTGGTTGAGCAGTCGTTAGGTGGCTCCTCAATGTATTACAATTGATTCTATTACATAAACAAGTGAGCAAGAACACATTGTTTTTAGGCAAAACGTTTTTTGAAGGTGGCATCGTAGCATAGTTGTTTTGGACCTTCATATTTAATAACAGTAAAAGTGTTCATAATAAATAATATATAGCCTTTTCTTTAAATAACTCTAAACATATAAAACATGAGCAGATACAAATGTTTGTGTGCAAATTGTTGTTGCAAATTGTAAGTGTCCCACACAATTCAATGCAAGAATTTGTGCATTGTGGTTTACAAACTGATTTGCATAAATTCTCACATTTAGTAGGATTAAGCACTCCAGACTGGAGTTACAGAGTCTACAGAATTTAGGGTGTACTCACACTAGGCAGTCTTAAACCGAGCTCAAGCATGATTGTGATGAGTAGCTGTTCCATGCTCTGGCACCTGAGCCCAGCTGAACCGTGCCCTGGCCCATCTCTTTAAGTGGGTTAAACAAACTGCTCCTGGGAATGGTTCACAGCAATCACACTGGTCAAACTAACCATGTTTTGGGGGTCAAACACATTCAGGTGTGGTTCCAAGTGCTTAGTGTGAGTACACCATTAGATGCAGTGTAAACCCAGCTGAAATGATTTTGTCTGAAAATAAAAGTATACAAAATATACAAAATACTTTTGTATTTCTAAAGTAAGGCTTATTCAGGGTAGGGGGTTAATACGATGCTGCTTAGATGAAAGCTTAGGTTTAACACATTTTCTGCTGTTTTTTTCTGGTTTTAAAGCGATGAGTCATCTGAACGGTCAGCGTCTGTACGGTAAGGTGATCCGCGTCACCATCTCAAAGCACCAGACGGTGCAGCTCCCCAGGGAGGGTCAGGAGGACCAGGGCCTGACCAAAGACTTCAGCGGGAGCCCACTGCACCGCTTCAAAAAGCCCGGCTCCAAGAACTTCCAGAACATCTTCCCTCCCTCCGCCACTCTCCATCTCTCAAATATCCCGTGAGTGTGTCACTTCAACACGTGTTTACATACATGGGGCACTGCATGCAAAGTAAGACAATTTTAGGAAGATGCCCAATTTAATCAGATTTTGTGTTAAAACAAACAACAAAATAAACAATAAAATATATGCTTCAATGTATAATCATATTGCTTCTATGCCCCAACTTGGGCAATTCCATGAAAATGTCAACAATACCATGAACAAATTAATTATTTTATGATTCGTTTTAAATTATTCATTTAGGTCTATATTTCACTGTCTAATTATGCTATAATGAATTAAGGAAATATTTGGTTATTTGCCTCACAGCCCACCGTATTTTCAAGTAAGTTCATAACCTGACTTATGGTTGTCATCAAATTATGTGTTGTTGTTTTTCTTGAAAACTACTCCCCACCAGTCCCTCCACCACGGATGACTTTCTGAAAGATCTGTTTTCCAGTTCTGGATACACTGTCAAGGCCTTCAAATTTTTCCTGTAAGTTTTTCTCTTCTCAGATGTTTTTGTTCTCCACCTTTATTTATCTGGTTGATGTTAATAAGTGGAGCTGCATTGTTCACACAGTGTGTGAAGGATCTGCCTGTACCCTTTTTAACAAGACAACATGATAAGAAGAAGCTGTTATATAAACGCATGTCAACTGGATGTCATAAACAGTGTCTGTATTGCCTGCTAGAACAGAAAGAGAAAAATGAAAAAAAATGTGATAAACCTGACAATCTGTTTAGACATTTTAAAGGAACAGTTCACCCAAAAAATATCTGTTGTTATTTTACATTAATGTCTAACCAAATCTGTATGACTTACTTTTTTGTATGGAACATGGGGAGTTATCTACATGAATGTCCAGGCTTCTTTCCATGCAATGAAAGTGAATGCTGACCACAGCTGTCTCTTGTCCCCATCCACCCTTATTGAACAGAGTACCTTTTTTGTATGAACTGTCCCTTTAACAGTACTGGCCTTACCAAATAGAGGTCAATTTCAATGGCTCGTTTCCTTTCTCTTGATGTAAATAGTCTTTTAGGAAACACTAGGAAACATCCAATCTAGAGTAAAGTGCCTTGTACATGATGCCATGGTGACTCACTTCTGACCCAGTCTTTTGACTGCTAGAATTTAGTTAGCATATTGCATTACTTATTTAAGGGAACATTTTTAATCAATTAACCACCCTATAGTTCTTATAGATTGATTTTAAATTTGCATCTGATTAGCTTTTTCAGGGTTATCTGATGCGTGGTTTTTACTGACCATGTTTGATTGACAGGAAAGACCGCAAGATGGCACTGATCCAGCTGGGTTCAGTGGAAGAAGCTATTCAGGCTCTCATCGACCTTCACAACCATGACCTTGGAGAAAACCATCACCTGCGAGTGTCCTTCTCCAAATCCACCATCTAGCGGCCTGTTTACTACAAACACTCCCTCTCCCCATTTCTCCCCATTCCAGCCCTTTTAACTTTACCAGTCGGACTGTTTTCTTCAGAGAAACTACAGCTGGCTGAGGAACTCCAGTAAACATTACAAATATTAAAGAAGTAGTTTTAGAGATTTTTTCCAAAAAAGAAAAAAAAAAATAGAATGACAGGCTATTGCAGAACTTTTAGTCTGAGAGTGAATTTGTTTTACTCTCAGGCAACCAGGGCTGGAGACACATGGGATATCCATGACCAAATGTGATGTTCTTGGGAGCTTCCGTGCTGAGGAAGTAGACTCCCTCTATAGTCAATTGCAGGTCGCTTGGTAAAGACATTTATTGATGTAGTTCAACAAACACGAGGTGACTGTTCAGCACTGAGGAAGGTTCTTCATTTTCTTAACTCATCAATACCGTTGGAGACTGTCAGCTCATGTAGCCCAATGGCCTTGTGCCCGCCTGACCTAAGTGAGGGTGGAGTCTCTTCCTCTGTGCCTCCCCTGAAACTTGACACCTTCATTCTCATTGGCTGTTTCAACGGAGCACTCCACTCTGCATTTCCTGTGGAATGTGTTGGATGCAGAAGGTCACCATTTGAATGTTGATGACGTCATTACAAGGTGCTGCTGGAAAACAAAATCTGTAGCGACAGCCCCAACCAATGGGCTTGTCCTTTTCCTCTGAGTAGCATTAAAATAAGAGTGCTTTGGATCAAGAATGAGGTCATTTAAAATTCAGTCCCAACAAACCTTATGTTGTTTCTTGGCACTTTGGTTGATTTGAATTGTAGACAGGCACCACGGGGAATGTTGTTATCATATCTGTTTACCGTGCAAAGATGTATAGCCAGATGGTAAGCATCTGTGAATAGATAGTGAATGATGTGATTTGTTCTTTTTTGCTTGTATAATGGAAATTTTATGTTGGACAGATTAGCCTTTCATGGGCTCTCTGTACCTGCAATGCTGTCAGAGTACATCTGCGCACAATGGCGCGGGATGTCATCCGTGAGTCCAGTTGATCAGGTTCCTCTGAACATGCAGGATCATTCCGGAAAATTTACGGCCAGCTGTCAATCTTACTGGAACACTCCAATCAGCAACACCCAGCCTGATGGGAGGTCCCGCCTCCTCCCAAGAGAAATTCTGAATGTGAATGGTGTAGCCCGTATTCTAGATGGGAAATTGATTATTTCCTACATTCTGTTCCCCCTCTTGCCCTTAGTTGGGTCCTGTTTTGTTTGTTTGTTCTCTTTCCACATGGGCAGATGGAGGTTCTGCACTCTTTCCTCTGTTCTTTCATTCATTGGCTCTGTTCACCTGTGTGAGAGTTTGCAGCCACATGGGCTTTGTAGAAACAGCCGTGAAGTCCACCAAGTCATAGCAACAAAAAAAGGACGGTACTCTCGTTTGCCTTGCAGTCCCACGCTAAATGCCTCTGCATCTGAGCAAACCAAATATTAATCGAAAGGCCAAGACTTTCAGTCTGTTTTTAAACCTAGTGAGCTGCCCTACTGTCTCCTACATGGACAGTTGTCTTCTAAGGCAGCATCTCAGCCTCAATGAAGCCTCTTTAAAGTGACTGATTTGAAATTCATGTCACACAAATTTCACACCTTGTCTTAGTTACTGTTGCATCTTTTAAGTTTAAATAGGGATTTTTATTGATAGTGCAGTTTAAATGTAAAATGAAAATGTTAAATGTAAATTTGAATAAATATTATTCCCACAAAATGTTCTTTAAACTCTGGATACTGCAGATTGGGAGAGCCAGATGAGGCTGTTCTCACTTGAAAGAGAACAGCCTCAATTAATAGATTAACGGATAATATTTAATAGATAACTCATAACATTTGTCTATATGAATGTAATTGTTTCTATTTACTGTGGTACTGTGAACTCTAAGTTGCAAATTTCTTTATGACCTGAATCTGTATGTAAATGAATGAAAAATTCACACGGGAGTAAATGCAGATTTCATGGCGATATGTATACTATGATATGTAGTTTTTGGTTATTTCTATAAAATTCCATGTAAACTATAAAGAAACTACAAACTATCTATAAACTATAAACTAAACAGCATAGCCTTGTATTAGATAAAAAGCATCAAACAGGATTGATTGTTTCTAAATGAGCTTGACCAGAGATTTTCACATTGAAGTGAAAATGTAACCGTCAACTTGGAACATGTGTGCCTCGTACACCAATTGTGTAAAGACCTTAGCATCACTGAAATGTGTTGAATGGCATCAAAATACAATTAAAAACAACTTCTCTCAACTTGTCCGCCATCTTGGATAAATAAGAAGCCTATATAAGAATAAGACCTGAATAAGACCTACTGCAATGCATTCTGGGACTGCCTTCTATATGCAATGTTGCCTTAGATTTTGGCCAAACGAGGTATCTTAGGAGGCAGTATAAGGTGGCTGCCTGCCATTTGGAACGTACCTATGATGCCTTAAAATGCTGTTTAGGTAGGCAACTCACTAGGTTTTGGAACAAGCTACAGTGTGCACATATAGTAGCTTAAGAGTCTTACGCATATTTATGCAGTGTTTAAATATTGCAGCTGCATCAAGACCTCCCTAAGATATAATGTCTCCCTTGAGCGTTCAAGGGAAGTGCTGTCTTATTTAAGAAAGATCAGGCCTTAACATTCCAAGGAGGGCCACAGTAGACCTGTTGAGTAGCATCCAATGGGAGCAGCTTTTGTGCCTGTGTGCTATAGTCTCAATGTCTATTTAAAACGCATTGTCATACATAATGCTCATGTAAATGCAAGGCAAGCGACAGTGTCCTTTTTTTTTGCTTTTGACGGATTTCACTCAAAGTGTTACAAAACTTCACTTTCACTTCTCAAAAGAAATTAAATTTTGTTGAAGTTTACAGTCTTAAAGCAAAACTATTCAGGTCTGTATATCTTAAGGATTGTCAAGATTTTTTGAAAAAGTTACTTATTTTTGGTAATTTGTTCTTTTATATGGAAGAGAAAAAAAATCTAATTTGAAACCTCATGGGGTTTTTGTACCACTATAATTATTCAAAAAATCATGGTGAAAAAAAAATCATATTTACTGTGTATTTACCTAATTTCTTATTACGTGCCTTATTATGTGTCTCATAATCAAATAGGTTTTAGAAATTTTACCTGAAATATCTTATTTACTATCTTGGGGGATTGGTGATAGGGTTGATTTTATTTGATGTTTATTTTATTTTTTGTTGTGTTGCTTCTATAGATGTGTATTTTTATGTGGGGATTCAGTACCATGTGGTCTTACTATGATGTGCGACGTAAGTTATGATGTAAGGTGCTGTGAATGCTCTTTTCATTTTTCTCTTAGAAAAATGAAGGGTGAACTCCATGTTCAGAGTGTGCTGTGGGCCTCTGTTCTCCTATCAGCTGTGAGCATGCATGTGTGTGTACATATGTGTGCTTTACCTGCATACCGCTGTTACATGCAGCCTTTCTAGGCTGGAAAAAAACTCCAACTCTGATCAATCAGAGATTATGGAGATTGCTGTAGACTTGCGTATTTTTATGATTGCATAGTGTTGCTGAGAATTCTGTCTTGAGCACATGTGTGAAGCTGTGTTAGTAGATTAGATCTAGATTAAATGATCTAGATAAAATCATCTAGATAAGGAATGCTCAAGCTATTAGACATATAGAAAAACATTTTTGATGATCTGATCTTTAATTACTTTAGCATCACACAGGAAGGGCTGCCCAGATTGTAACCACCAGTTATCTTGCATTGAACTGAATGTCTAGTCCACAAAGATGTGCACTAGACATTTAGTCCACATCTGCGTAAATGGCTTTTTCAAAATTGCCACAAAGACATTTTTTTAGTACTTACTCATTAGTACATTCATGTAAATACTGAAGCTTTTAGATTAGTCCAATACAGCATTTGTTGATTTTCAGGAATTTGTCAACTGAATTTGTAATATTGGCTAGAAAGGTCATGGAAATTTATAGCTTAAACCTTGTGGAACCATGAAAATATTTAAAGTTTATGTTTTGTCATTTTAACCTGATTCTTTTATTAATCAGGTATTCTAAAAACTCATAGTTCACCTAATCAGTCTAAATTAGCCCCAGAAAGCAAAACTAGTCAAGGAGTCTACATTGACCCAGAAGCTCACAGCATCCACTCTAACAGTTCAGGTCTGCCTTCCATTTTGCTTTTGAGTGACAATGATATGATATGTCTGAGATCTCCAGCTGTGTGTTTTGGAGTTATTATCTTATTTACTGTATGTTATAAATGAATAATTTTAGGGGATTTTGTTCTTGCTGTTGCGATAGTTTTGTGTTCTTCTGGGTTGTTTGTTGATTTTATCTTTTTGGAGCGTGAAAACTGGTTCAAGATTGTTGTCTGTCACTCTGGCTGTTCACAACAGCAGTTCTAAGTCTGTAGTATCCACTGATGTATGCGAATGGGAGCGGGGAAAAACATCCCAAAGCTCTAAACATAAAAGGTCAGGTCAATCAAAAGTGTTAAGAAGTTTAAATATACACAGCTGTGTAGCAGGACGCCGGTTCGAGCTGGCCACAATCTGCTTCTGGCTGTTACGTTTTTCTGTTAAGCTTTTTATTTATGAACAGGAGAAAAGCCAGACTCCATAAACGTGTCACATAAGTCAAACGCCTCATAACGTTCATTTTCGTTTCACTGGACAAAATTTTTTCCAACCACGTCTTGACTCAGGCAATGATGTTCCGCTGTGTCGCAAGACACTTTTTCTCGTCAATATTTGCAGTCACTCAAACGGTTACATGTATATGGTTTTTCCAGGCTTTTTACTACAAAAAAGTCACAAATAATGCAGGACCAAAGTTTATGTGCCTTTCATCTAGCTTATTTGTAACTTATTTCCTGGCTGTATATCAG
>JAZGTK010015799.1:0-13045 GCA_036877625.1 Ambastaia sidthimunki
TGTGTGTCTCATGTCAGCCCGCATGTAATCAAGTCAGTCAGTGACTTAGTGAAATTGCATTAGCCACACTTCTGTGGGTTTGATTAGAAATTGTTTGATCCAAGATGTACTCCCATCCCGGCCCGGATCTACAGCAGGGAAACGTGTTGTGCCTTCCCTAACACCAGCCAGTGTGTGTGTGTATGTGTGTGTGTGTGTGTGTGTGTGTGAGGCTGAAATGTGACCAAGTGTGTGACAACACAAACATCAAGAGATTTGTGATCACTCATTTACGATGAGTGTCAATATTAGACGAGTAGTGAGTCTTTGTGTAATGCAGACTCTGTGTCATGTCAACTCTGACCCAGCCATCGTGTGTGCCGGCTACATCAACACAAAATCAATCCCACTGCAGTATTACACAGTTCTGCAGCAGGTCCAGAAAAAAACACCTTATACAGAAATAACAGCCATGAACTTGCTTGAAGGGTTTTTTCCTATTTATTTCCTGTTAAAACAGGAAGTCGGGGAGGAAGTTGCTCAGAAGAGCCCTTTTTTCAAATAACCAGAAAGAAGTCGCTTAATTTGACAAATCCTTGAACATGATTTGCTATTTACTATTGCTAGTCGGGCGTACAGAAATTAGAATTAGGAGGAGGGGCATTCATGCTCTTGAGTAAATTTTATTGGACAAAATAAGTGAGTGCAATGTGAGTCATCAATAATTTAGGTCTTTATTCCTAGAAGAAAGAGACTGTACATATTAAATGCATATATCTTGGTAAAAGTAAATTAATCAATGTGTAGTAAAGCACTGGCACAAAAACGCCTCAAAACCTACAGTCATTAACTACAACACTAATTTTTTCTGGTCTATAAGTGTGGCTTAAGTACCCAAAATAACTTGTTTAAGGCTAGGCCTTGCAAACATAAACATTTATGTGCAAATACTGATAAACAAAAGCCACGGCTCCTTCTCTGTTTGTCTGAGGCAGTCTTTCTGATGTAGTTATCATCAGAGCCCCCCACATGGACAGACTACACACCACAAACCCTATATAGCTGATATGCTTCTCATAACAAAACAGAATATGTGTGTGTGTGTGTGTGTGGCCAATCAGGGCTGCCAGGCAGAAACCTCAAACTCCAAAAAGATCAGGCAAATTTTCAATAATTCATGAGTTCCCAATCGACCTGGTTATGATTTGTCTGCTGTGACTTTGTGTCTGATTGGTTCTGATGATGCTCCTCTATTATTAAAACTCATTTGAAATGACAATATTCTAGTCCTGAGAACTGAGACCGCCAGCCGGTGTTGACAATGCACTGAGATGCCAATTAAACAAATTATCCAATAAATACGCAATTGTGGAAATTTAACTTAGAATAAATTATTCATTGTGTAATGGCGTGCACAACCAGTCTGAAGATGCTTTTACTTATTAATTTTGACTGGGCTGACAGCTTTAAATCTTTGCGTCTGGAGGAAAACAAGACCTTCGTTGGATCTACAGTCAACATATGTTGAGATGTGGTGCTCATACAGGAGATGCAGGTTCAAATCCAGCACAGATCCGTCTGCATCCCATAATAGTAAGTGATGTCTAGAAAATAAATTGCTTCTCAATATATCATAATGTCACACTGTTCCTGTGTAAAAATCCCAATTCCGTGTTTGTTTTGTCTACATATCTGTCCATCTCTTCCAACTCTCTTCCTATTGGTCACCTCTGTCAAGTCTTCTTGTGATTGGAGAACACAAAGATGACATTGGAGACAGGCCTTCGCTGCCCTCTCAGGCTCTGCTGACTTAGAATCAGAGAGTCAGTGATTGTGATTGTGTTTAAAATGCTGTTCCAGTCTTTCAGACATCCCCCTCATCATCACCACCCTTGTTCTCTGTCCTCTCCTCCCCCCCGTTTCTCCTTTATTCACGGTGCTCCCAAATTAAAGCTAAACAAGCCCGTGACTGTCGGCGATGATTAAAATTAGCACAGGTTGTAAAACGCAGACGTGCACGAGCGTGTTGACGAAGTCTGTAATCATGCCTCCGCCCTTCTGTCTGATAACAGCTACAACAATCTACCAATAAGACAAACCAGAGAACTTCAAAACCTTAAATAAAAGTTCTGATCCAATCTCGCTATCTGCCTTTTTTGTCACCTCTCCACTTCAAATACCCCAAATATGGATTCACAAGTAAACAGCCACAAAGAGAGACGGTTTATTTTTCTTATCACACAGAGGAAAGAGGCAATATTTACCCATTTCCTGTCTCGTAAAACCTAAAGAGAGAGAGAAAGAGAGAGGGACTGCTAACTACAGCAACACTGATATGTCATTACCCTCCTAGTCTATTTCAGCCAATCACAGGCCAATCACAGGCCAATCTCATCACACCACTGCAGTAATTCAGTAATGTGTCTGTGATGAGATCCACCTCAGGACTCCACTCATCACAGTTGGGCCCCAATGAGAAAAAAACAACACAATCACGGGCCGTAATGCTGTTTCAACCCTAATCAGCTTCTGCAATAAAATTACTGGGAAAACAGATTGAATATGAAGCATCCGGCTAGACCAGAGGCAGCTGACTGGTGCTGCAAAAGTGACAGGACTTGGGTGCGAGAGCAACTGAGCATGTGCAAATTTCAGTTTTTGACTTTATGATCTGTAACTTAAAGTTGGCAGTGCGTGTAAAGCCTGGTGTAAAGTGATTCTCTTTTGCCAGACTGTATGATATGACCACAGGAACATCTGTAGCCACTGGAGGCTAAGCTTGGTTCACAATTGCCTGACAAGTCAACTATAACAAAAAGAGCACCTTGTTTAGGTCCAAAATCACACACACATTTCTACAACATCTCTGGCAACTGAAAACTTTTACACAAGCATCCACACCACTAGGTATAAGTTAAAGATAACTGCTAAATCAACCAGTGTGATATTAACCAAAAATTAACCAGCGTCCACTAAACCATGTGTAAAGAAATAAAATGATCATAGCAATCAGTCTTATTTTCTTCTGAGGTGTTGTCCAAAATAGAGTCATGAACTTCATGACCTTCCGTCATTCCCGTTTCTCCCGTCGGTGTCTATCATATGTGCCTTGATTGTGTGTCAAACGGTGAAGTCCCCCTTTAACAATCACACCTAACAATGCTCCCTGCAGCGCCTGTCTCTCTCGCTCATCATTTCTCTCTCTCTTTCTGTGGCTGTAAATAGAAATGTCTGATTGCATACTGTCTCTGGTGCTTTAAAACACACGCTATGAAATGCCACAGCTCAATCTAGAGGATATGTCGCCAATCAACATGTACAAAAATAAAAGGTCAAGAGGAAGGTGAGAGAGCAAAAAAAGAGAGAACGAACAAAAAAGCGAAAGAAAGAACAGAAGGACAAAAAGACAGGAAGAAAGAGAGGAGGGAAGGGAAGGTGGCTTGAGGGAAAGAAAGGAATGAAGGAAGGAAAGAAAGAAAGAAATCAGGTCACCGATCTGGTTACTGCGAGTGTTTAAATTTGAGTAATAAATCTGAGTTGCTACCCCAAACTTTTTCTACCCATTGCTACCCTCAATGCTTGACAATACCTGACCAGCAACCTGCATTACATTCAGTGGATAGAATGTAAATGGGCGAGACTGTGCCTGATACATACCCAGAAATGTTTAAAACTATTTCTGAATTAGGTCTTGCAGCTCAACAGACACCAAACAGGTGCAAAGAACTGCAAGGTCAGTTCAAGTCAAATAGTGATGGCTTGTCTACCTTTAAACAGTGTAAAGATGAAATCAGCATGTTCTCTGCAAAAGACCTGCTAACCTTGGCTGTATCTGAAGGGTGGAAAACGTCTCTGTGATGTCTAATCAGTGCAGATCCAGAATTAGGTCTCCTAAAACTGATCCCAGTTCAGCACTCAGATTTTAAAAAGTTTTAAAGGTCTCACAGAAAAGTTTCTTTGTGACAGTGATAATGTGGTATGTAGGCCTACAAAGCTTTAAATGGAAAGACTGGTAAGACTGAGTCTGACACTATCCACAAACACTGCAACATTCGTTAGTGTAGAGAAATCTAACAAATACTCACACACAGTTTCACACACGGCCACATATACCCTTTTTTTCTCCACCGGTAAGAGATTTTTCCATTTACACCTTTCATACCTCTATTGTGTTTCACAAATCAAAGCGACAGACAACAGCTCTCCTCCACCCGCAACCCTGCCACTCAATGAGATCCACAACTCTTTCTCTATCCCTCTCTTTCTCTCTCAGCTGTTATTGGCACTTTGCTATCAAATGAAATGGCACCTGATGAGCCACAAGGACGTTTGGAGAAAATTTGTACCTGGTGTAAAGTTGCCACATCCCAGAAAGACAACAGAAAACCAAAGGACTCATATTTAATAAAATATTTTTTTACTAAAAAATGAAATTCTTCAGAATTCTTCAGAAAGTCAGAATTTTCTGTAAAAAAGTTAGACTGGGTGAACTATTCCTTCAAATCCAGAGAGACAAGTTTGTATTAAAAATATTGTGTTTCTATTTTCTTCCCTTTTCAAGTTATGCTTTGTAGTGAAGTAGTATAAAACTTTTGCTCCTCTCAAGACAAACCTGTGTGTACCTCTCAATGGTGAGAAGTATCTGCCTCTCACCTCCCCCTCTATGTGTCCTTCAGTCCTCTGTTCTTAACACCCTGTGCTTGTTCTCCATCATTTCTCAGACTGTGTCTCTCACAGGGATTGCTCGAGGAAAAAACTGGAAAAGCAAAACAAGAAGGAACACACAACCGTCAAGCACTGCTGATTGAAACTGCAAGGTCACTCTTAAGAGCGAGACAGAAAGAGACTGTCTGTCTTGATTCTGTGGGGTGTGTATGTGTGTAGATGGGAATAAAAGAGAAAAGCTCCAACAGGTGGTTGATACATAGCTAAGCGACTCTTTAACCCAGGTGGCTTTAGGGCTCCATCCCCATCATCGCTCTTTTTCTTTTCGTCTGTCCTATTCGCACTGCACCTGATGTCCCCAAAGTTCCCTCCTTGGCCCTCCCCCACTTTACTCTCCAACCCTCCCGTTTAACTCCTCTGCCGTCTCCTCGCTCACCTCGCAGCTCGCCGCTCTTGCTGTAGAGTTCCCGCCGTTGCTCTCGCAGGTACGTGCTCATGCTGATGGCGTGGGATGAAGACTCGAACCTGCAAAAGAAGTTGGGGTCAAAGGTCACTTTGCAAAGCAGGGTCAAGAGCTTGTGGTTTTGTTAACTTAAAAAATTTTGTATCTCTGAAGAGGTTTTCTTTGATCAGACCACTCAACCTTGATGGCTCTAGCGATTCTTTGAGCTCTAAAGCTTTCTTCTGTGTTTTGACAAACAGGGCTATACACCATTCAGAATCAGCATACAACCAGATTAGGCTTCTAAAAAATATATAAATGTGGATGTTTCCAGAAATGTATTACTGTTGATAATATTTCCCAACAATACATTAAAGTACAACTACAGAGCATGTATTTAATGTGTATATACTTTAATATATGTGAACCTGTTTGTGAAATCCAGACTAAAGTCACAGGAGCATCAAAGTTTGATTTAAATTATTAATTTTACCATGATTTTAATCTTGGACTTGGCCTTACTCAGTCAATATTGAAGATAGCAATGTTATGTTTTCACATAATGTTCTTTACATTGTTTAAGATGATTTTATGTAGAAAACAGTAAATCACAAAAAATGACCTTAGCTGGGTTTTCATAGTCAGGTTCATATATTTTTTTATATATTAATGAATTAATGTATTAAATAAACATTCATTGAACAAACGATACTAGAGGAACAAATCAATTTTTAAATGCTTTAGATGCTTCCCCAAATAGGGTTTAAAATTTAGTAATACAGATATTAGTGTCTTTATTTTTTAAAACACTGATATTAACTTCCATCAACACACTTACTTGAACAACGACTGTTTGGGTCGGAGTGGCTTCTTCTTGGCAAAAAATGCTCAGAATTCTCACCAGTGCTGGCGTAGGACAGCTGGGCCGATGGGACTGTAGCGCTACGGGTGTATTTGACGTCCGGGTAGTCCATTAACAGCACCTGAGAGAACAACAGGTTCTGATTGACTCAACACTACTTTGATGAATTATAGTAAAGACTTAACCATACACATAGTTAATCGGTTAATCAGTTCGGGTAATTAGTTAATTCATGTTTACTCACAGCCCTGCACCTTATAAACTAAAGTAATCTGGTCTAGAATGACTGAACTGCATCAGTTAGTCGAAACTAATCTGCTTGTAGGTCAGTCTCAGGTCCATCTTTCCAACCTGTCTGTGCAACTTGAAACGCTTGCCATGTCTGCCAGCAAAATCCCATTAACTTTGATTAAAACACCACACACGGGTTCATAAATAACAGATTCGACGCCATCCATAACCATTAATGGGTTCTCGAACAGATGCAAAAGGACAGAACAGGAAATTCAAGCAACTTTTTTTCCAAATTAGCCGCCAATTTTCCAAACGTTCCATAATTTAGTGCCGCAATTTGCTTGGTCTGTTTCTAAAACTCTGCTGCAAAAAAGAGTGGAGATGGAATTAGGAAAGAACAGATGGAAATATATCTGACTTATAATAGCATCATTAAACGGAGATAAGAAGGGAATCGACCACGAGAGGAGGGAAAGCCTCATCAGCATCAGTCCCTCAGCCCAGAGACGAGCCCAATCCGACCAGCCTGTTACATTCCTGTCAGATTATTAATTACTAATGCCCATCTGATCCAGTAATCAGACGAGCCGGTCTCGTATGTAGACCCCCAACTTAATTACATGCCAACAGTGGCCTGATGAAGCAGTTTGGACCCACTACAGTGACTTCTGAGAGGAGAACATGGAATTTTTAAGGGAATTATCAATGAAGGATAAGACAGAGAGAGAGAGAGAGAGAGAGAGAGAGATTTCATGATGAAAACAGTATACACAGGAAGAGAGGCAGATGGAAACAGGTCCCCCAGGAAGTGACATCATTTTTGGGGAGAAAACTAAAGCCACAAACATCCATAAGTATTACCAATGGATTTCAAGAATTCATCGAGGTTTTGTCTTATGAGATGGCTTGTTGTATTCTGAAACATGTTTTATCTGTTGGCAGACCTTTATGTTGGCAGAATTTGTTCAAGCTGAACCATGAAATTGCTTGTTGTACATTAACAGTGCTGATTTTTTTTGTGTGGAAAGTAAGTGCAAATAAAGATTTACAGAAACACATTTAAGAGAAAAACACAAAGAAAAAGGCAAGGAAAAGTTGAAGACAGAACCCATTAAACGAACACTACGGCCAGGAAGAAGGTCACCTTTACTAAACCGCCCAAGCACCTCATCAGAGACACTTTCATCTCATTATAATGCAGCTTATTAGAATACCCTTCATTTTTTGGACCAACAAAAGATCTAGCGTGGGCAGAAGTGTTGTGTGTCCACTTTAAAAACCAAACGCGTAGGTGGAAAGAAACAGATTCATGGACAATACAAATAACCCTAGAATGAGTCTGGCAATGAAACATGCAGAACAAAGTGCTACACCAGCAAAAACATCTAAAAACTCCACATCAAAAGAGAAAAGCAGCGTCCCACTTATGAATTATGCCACCCATGGATGGACACGCACTAACAATAACCCTGTTTTACATTACTGTGAAGTCTTAGCATACTGTGAAGCCACACAGCAGGTTTTTTAAACATGAATGTGTGTCTTTATGGAGAAAAATGGTTCTAGTGATCAGCAAGTTTGTGCCACAAGCAAACGTTGGTTAATGCTATTTGGATCAGGCTGCTGCTGGTTGGGTAGTCCGCCAACATCTACCTGGTTAGTTATTGTGGTTGACTGGTGAATGGTGTACAGTAGCTGGATAGCTATATGGCAGTAGATGGATGGACCAAGTTTTTTGTAGTTTTGACATATTAGGATTGGTGCTCCAGACTGTCAGATTTTGAGATTCAAGTATAAAGATTAAAGGGTTTAACCATGTTAAAAATGACCTTTATGTGAAGGGAAGGAAAGACAAAACAAACAATCAAACAAACAAAAAGCAACATAACACTTTGTTTGATTACCTTATTTCCAGACCTGCATTGCAAAGGCGATATCGGAGGCCTTAAAGACTAGGCTGTTTAACAGAAGAGGGAAATGAATCAATATTCATGGCTGAAAATGGGCTTGGGAAACACAAGCTTGTGAAAAACAGCAAATAGCTTTTCACACCAGATAAAAAACACAGTTTACACTGGCTGGATTTGTGATGTTTAAATGCATGTGTGTGAGTCTCAGTAAAACCCACGTCTATTACAACATTTCAGTTTCTTTACAGCTCAAAGTTACAAAGTTCATGCAAAGAGTTTCGTGTAGATGCAACAAAAACCAAGAGTTAATATCTAGAGAATCTTAAAAACCTTTCTTAAAAATCTTTTCTTTTGAAAGTTTGTCATATTAAGGGCTCATCCTTGTTTTAAATAGCCAACGGCTTCAGCTGACAAAAAAACGAGGAGAGGCTTTCTCACCTTATTTAATTTAAACAAAAATCTGTTTTTGCAGGAAGTCTCATCAATTTTTGCAGTGTTTTCTCAAACAAAAGTTTGAGAAAATACACTAGCGTTGTATTAATAGCGTTTCCAAGCTAATGCATATGTAATACATTTCACTGGGTCTTTGAACTTGTGAGTGAGAAACAAGATAGTATTTATAATCAAAACATGGTCACCATTCACTTTCACTGCACGTTCTGCTAGAAATAATTCCTTTTGTTCCTCAAAAGAAAGAAAACGTGATATGGTTTTTAAAAGACAAAAACGGACAGTGACTAAATGCTGACAGAATATATTTTAGTTGAACTATTCCTTTAAGGCAAAAATTTGCTTTCTATGGTGAAGCGGCAGCTATGTCATATACAGTATGAACGCGGGCAGATCACAGATATGGTAGAAAGTATAAACAGACCTGTGGTTCTTTCTGATCATAAAGAAAACCTAAAACCTTCCAAAATAACATTTACCGAGCTGTGAAACTCTGTTGGGTTTTAAAATACACACTGCCAACTTCAACCAAGATCAATAACAGCAAATTGGATTGAGACTCTCGGAGGCTAAGCCTGTGTTCAGAGATTAAGATGGTTTGGAGATGGAAGTGCAGTGAATCTATCCTTTCTGACTGTGCTGTTGATCAATCAAAGCAATCGAAGAGAGAAAAGGGAGCTAGTGAGGACAGTGAAGTCACAGCTGTGGTCTAACACTAAGTGCACATTCTCTGACAAATTATTTTGTGGTGCTCATACGGGCAAAGCAAGTTCTAGTCTGGCTCGCGTCACGTTCCATTCCCCATTGTTCTTCTCATCATTTCCTGTGTAGTTGGTGCATATATCTGTAATATCTGCTTAAAATGAGATGAAATGATAGACAGATTTAAATCGTTCAAATTCACACCAGACAACCAATAACCTCTAAAAACAGAAGCTAAGCTCATCGGTGAACCCAAAAGCATCACTTAATCTCCTAACCCAGCAATGTTTGCATTATATCTGACATATTCCAGCTGAATGTAGACATTACACACCGCAGAGGGAGGCCAATGCTCGCAATATCTCATTAACATCAGGTCCTTAGAATTCCTGCTAGGAATACTCTGTATCCTCCAGCCGTTAGCGAGACCAACGTAACAAAAGAATGAATAATTACTATTGTAATTAACCAACATAAGAGAGACGCTTTTCAAAACAAACAATGTGTCTGGACCATAAAGCACAGAAAAGAACGCTGGGTTTTGAAACTGCTCGCTGTTATGATCATTAACCCTGAGGTGGAAGGCTTTCAAATCCGCCAGCGCTATGCAGGCCACAGCCAGTTACAATAGATCATTTAGGCTGGTACACAGCAGCTCATTTGGAGGCCACGTGTCTGTCTATCTCGCCGATGTGAAACAGAAACTCTTTGGAACTCCCTGCGCTACCAGACCAATCTCTGTCAGGGTATGAAATGCCTCACTAACGCTGTATAATCCAATTACTCTGAGGCAATGTGGCTTCAACTAAATCTAAACAAGTTGTCAAAGTGAAAAGTTTCTAATTTCCTTTTCTTTTTCCATCTCACGCTGTTGTTTCATTCACCCTCTTACCCATAATTCCTTGGGAGCAAAATAATTTGTATCTTTTTCACGACAGCATGGAAAGTATTGTGGCTCTTTGAAAGTCCCAATCAAATTTTTAAATTCTCCTTATTTTTGCAAGAAGTAACAGTTAAAATTTTTGTAATTGTAATTTCAGCAAAACTAGCACCACCAATCACATCTTCAAAATTTTATGATAATTTCAGACACATTTTCCGAACCCTCCCCACATTGAGCGTACAAACTGAAAGCCCCGCCCCAAACTCACGCCATTGGTTCAGCCAATGTTGATGTAACAGGCTGGTCAGGATGCTTAAACCAAGCAATGTTCTGATGGTACTGTACTGTATGTAAAATGAAAGAATGATACATCGAGGATTGTCTGTAATTGACAAAATACTTTAAGGCCTCTTCAGAAAATCAATATTTGCTTTATAAACTTCTAAAAAAAACTGAGAACAATAGAAAAGAAAACAGACAAGATAAAACTAAATTACGTTTTGTCTAAAAATAGACTGTAACACCCACAAACTTTTGTTCAGCGGTCTCACCTGAGCTACAGCTCAATAAGCCAGTTAAATATCATGTCTTCAAGTTCTGTCTATCTAGGACACTTGATGTCTTCTGTGTAATGGAAAGGTCAGCATGACTCCTGACTCTCACAGGAACAGACAAACTTGGGAACAGAAGTTTAGCTTCAAGACAGACAGAAAGAGATACAGAGGTCACATCCGCACTTAAAAGAGAATAAGAGGTTATGCCACACACATCAGGATGTGCTCTGTGTGTTAGAACATGTAGGAACCTCATTCTCACCCGAGACTCATAAGTCACACCTGGGAGACAAGAACTCACATTATCTCACACCATGAGACCTCGCAGCCCCTGGCAACCAGCCCACTCTGAAACACGCTTAAGACTTAAATAATCAGTTTCATCCAGGCCAGAAGCCTGGTCGATGTCAGTTGACTATGAAGAACCTGGTACTTTGTTTAGACCGTCTGATTATTTGTGTATTCTGTCTTGTTTTGTGTTTGCACCTGGTCTTTATATAAATCTTGAGGGTGAGATGCTACTTAAGGTCTGCAAAGTGCACAGCAGGGCCATGGCAACAGTTGGCAAGGCCTGGACATTTGTTACTGCTCTCTGCAGACCACTCTGAAGAACAAAATGAAAGAAAATACAAGGTCAGAGTCTGACTTCTCACCCTATTTGATGGAGTGATGACAACCCCATTTACTCGTTCCCCAGCAGAACAGCCGTTCCTCACTCTGTTCTCGAGTTTTGTCTGTCTGAAGATGCTCTCTAGCATGCCGTTATGGACATGGAGAAAATGATGCACTGAAAGAAATTAAATTTGAATTTAAAATTGTGATCATTCAGTTGTTTAAACTTGTAGAATTTCTTGCTAAATCTCTATTTTTTATTTACTTGCATTATGATTTTGACTATGAGAGCATTCCAAGCAACCTGTCCATGTTATTCAGAGCCCAAAGTAAAAATGTATACCAATAAAATAATTTAAACACAAATCACAAATGATAAAAACCTTATCCAGATTTCCAGATAGCGGGTTTTCAAAGACACAAACAGACACAAACTTGCACTAAAAGTCGACATTATCCAATTAACACATACCAATTAAACAGGCACTTGGTATGAGCTAAAGTGGATTATTCACAAAACTTCACATTCTCGCAACAAACAGTTAATAGCTGTAAACATCTTGTGTCTACTGCACAGTTTACAGTAAATTACTGTTAATACTACATTAAAGCTGTAAATAGTATTAAATAAGACTGAAAACCTGCCTGTATTAGCATATGGAGTTTCTTAGTTTTTTTATTTTAATATGTACAAGGTGGTTTAGATGTCACCTTAGATGATGGCTTCTGAATACCAACCAGCAGAACATCAGTCCAGAACCAACGTTTAGAAATTGTTCAGAACACCATGTTTACATCATTTTAAACTATCAATGTTTTAACTAATGTTTATCAGAACATGAGCTCCAAATATTTTCCAATGTAACTGAAGAAAACACTTATCTGTGCATAGTGGTTATGAGTTATGAATCTAAGGTCTGCATTTGCTTTATAGCGTAAGGACTTTTAACCAGTTATAGGTAGGTTAATAGGTTATTAGCTATAGCAATTGCAGTTCCTGTCTTAGAAAGAACCATTAGTTATTTAAGTGCCTAAGGCCTAATCTTCTTCACAATTTCAGGTTCTATACAATTACCAGGTTCTATATTTATCAACCAGTTACCTGGATCCAGTCTAATGAATGACCATGAGGGACTGACCTGCAGAACAGTTTGGATCTTGGCATAGACATCAGCCTGCTGAGCTCCACTGGTGGAGACCACAATCTTCTTCAGGTCACCCAGAACCACACTGTGCGCCTGGGCCACTGCGTTCAGCTTGTCAAACAACAGGTCCAGAAGTTCCAGCAACAACCTGCAAGGGTTGAGAAAGAGAGAGATTCATTAAAATGGATGTGAAGAAAGAAAGAATAATGGCTCTTTGTTTGATGTCAGAATGGAAATTTGGGAATGAATGATTAACAAAGAAATCCAGTCAAATTAAGTTTTGACCTGTCAAAGTCAAAATCTTTTCCCACTATTCCCATACAAACTAACAGACCACAATCTAAACCCACCCATGTAAGAAAAACACAACATCTACATTCCCAATCTTCTAGAGACCTCCCTTGACACACTCTATTATCAGTGAGTCTGGAAGTCCCTTCACATCACCCAAACTGGTCCATCCTCCGTTTCTATTGAACATGACACCAGCAGGGTGTTGACAGAGTTCCCCTGTTGGGCAGCACCAGCTGTTCACAGACAACAATTAGCAGCATCTGTCAAACTCTCCAGGTCCACTAGGAGGACCCACAGCTGTCTGACTGTTGTG
>JAZGTK010015800.1:0-13045 GCA_036877625.1 Ambastaia sidthimunki
TACAATACCACAACAACATTACAGATTTCATTCCCATCTCACAAAAAGAAAAATGTAGTAGAAAAAAATAGAGAGCAATAATGGCCGGTTAGCTGTTAAAGTTGAAGTTTTACATATTTTAAAAGGAATTTCTATTTGAATGTTTAAAATTAAATTTGTGTGTCAATTAAACACTAAAAAACACATTTGTGTAATGTTTTAGTTCAGGCATTACTAAAGAACATCTTACAGAATTAAATCAATAAATGTTTGATTTATATAAAGAAGCCAATTTATGAATCATATTTTCAACAGTAATTCAGCAGGTGTATTTACATATATCTTTGATTTCTACACAACCCTTTTTTCTATGAATACTGTATTAAAATCTTTGGTTAATACTACACATAGCTTTTTTATTTTTAATTCTTAAATTCGACTTTTGAATGTCCCATTTGAACTTGTGCTTTGTAGCAATTTCATTATAATACATTTCATTTAATACATATAATACATTTCATTATATTTTATACTATATTATATATACTTTTTTTCAGGATTATGCCCATGGCTTTCTTTTCCCTTTTGAAGTTTTAACACTTTTATTAAGTGTTACATATATTACACTTAAAAATAATTAATCATAACAGTACCTAATACCATTAGATTGCTTAATAATTGCATACGGAGAACATTTCTATTACTTAGTATTTGTACATTAACCGAGGCAAAACTAACCCGTGGTTAGTTGGTTTTCCCGTTCCAGTGTGATTCAAACGTGACATCGTCTGAGGAAACGGCGCTCGCTGGGATAAGGCAAGGAGGGAGGGAGGAAAAAAGGGGGTAGAAAGAAGAGGGGAGGTAGTATGTCTGCTCTCCGAAAGGGAGGAGTCACGCAAAGGGAAAGGACAGCTGGAGCTCCACACTTCAAATCTTCTTTCCCCGAGAAATATCCGTTACAGTCTTTATTGCGACAAACATTTAGGAGTTTCGTGAGTCGCCATACTTTTGTTGCGACGCTTTTGGGTATGTGTGCAGGAATAGGGCGTGAGTTTAGTGCTTGGGCTGCCACTGCCAAGCGCATATAGGAAAGAAAGACAGACGAAGAAAGGAAAAAAAAGAAAAGTCCGCAGAGCAGTTTGGAGTCTCGAGTAAAGAAGCGAAGAGACTCCCCGCAGCATCTGCACGCCAGCGAGAAGACGGGACAGAAAAGTTTCAGCAACTGGAGGGAAGCCGCCTTCGGACAAGTAAGTGCGAGAAACTACATGGAGCTGTGCATATTTTTTCTTTTGGTTGCACGAAAGTTGCAAAAGAAAGAGAGGTAAACACTATGCACACTTCTGTCAGAGGTTTAGCGTTTCAGATAAGTCGCAACTTTGAAAAATGAGAAGCGCGATACTCTTGATAGTTTGGTGTAAATTACTACATGAAATCAATAGGATGCACTAGAGAAGTTTTTCTACTTTATGCAGTACAGTGTAAGTTCAGTACCAGAGCCGTTTGCAGAGAACTTCTGGCACTTGTTGTAAAACTTGCGGCCCCTATTGGTCTGTTAATATGTTTTGAAAGTGGCCAAATGTTTTACGCTTGTCACAATGATAATCATTTCTAAATGTTTGGATGCATTAGGACGCAACGGGCTTTATTGCATTTTCTGTACTTTGAGACATTTAAGAATAATTCATTCAATAAGTGCTTTTTTTTCTTTGGACATAGTGCTTAAGATGGTCCCGCATATTTACATGGCATCATATTTCAGTGCCGTTTCTGTCTTAAGAAAATTTTAAGCCACTCATCACTTCGTATTGAGTGGATTAAAGAATCCATCAAAAGGCAGAACGACGGCCAGTTTCTCAAAACATAAAGGTTAAAATACACGTTTAAAAATTAAAACGCATTGCTTGTCGGTCTTGCAAGCAAAAGTGGCTTCTTTGGTATAACTAAACCAGTCATTTTAAAATAATTACGTGCGATTGGATTTGGCAAAAAAAATAAATTATGACTTAACGTGAAACACTTAATAATTATATTCTCTTTAACTTCTGTCGGCTGTGGGGATAAAAATAAAATGAATTTGGTAGATTAGTAACTAAAATAATTTCTAGTTTTAAAATAGCCTAAACAATTAACATTATTATTCAGTTTTTAATTATTATTCAGTTTTATTTGAGATGTCAGAATTCGTACTTTACTTTTGAGGGTTGTGCAAAGTTAGTGCATTCATGGGTCACGAGTATATGTTTGCTTAAAACTTTTCTAAAGTTTTAGACCTGAAACCGGTCTATAATAAAGACAGGCGCTCCGAAAAGCGTGCAGTACATCAGCAAAACTCACGAGGCTTCGGAACGTTCCTGCCCCGCCAAATCCCTCCTGACAGCTGGCGCGCAATTACAATGATTCAGAACGCCGGACAATTTCACATTTAACAACAAAAATTACACATTAGCATTGCTGCTTTAAACAAATATAGTGATGTGTTTAATAAGGGAACTGTGATGTAAAATGTACCAGATGGCTTTTTCGGGCATAACCAGTAAACGAGGCCTAGTTCTGTGTTCTTCGCCGCATTGTGCTTAAGTCTGTTTTTACACGTTTTAGGTTTTCCTGACTTGCTTTCTTGAGATTGTTAATCGCATGATTATTGCGGGAATTTTGCAGCTGTTTTACAGTAGATTGTTAAACGCTTCACTGAATAAGTCTGTATAGAAAACTGTATTGATTCCTCCAAATGTATGACTGGCTGATCAGGGCTAATTTCGGAAAACTTTAAATGATAAAAATCAGATGTGTTAATTTGTTTCATATAATTTAATGCAATTCAGAATTTGCCTTCATCACATTGTCAAAAATGATCCAACGAATTATAACAGCGAATTTGCAGGTGTGAGTCACACGGGATGAAAGCAAGACATGCTATAAAATCTATAAGCTGTTCCTTTTAATATTAGTTCAGTTTTTAGTAGTAGTCCATAACAGATATTTCGTTTATATTGTTATAAAATAAGCATTTATTTCAGCTTCTAAAATTGAGCGCTATGGTGATAAGGTGTAACACAGATTACCAACAATTCCACTGCATGATATTCAAGTTAGTAATTTATCTCAAGTCTCTATCTTGCCTTTTTGGAACAAATATGTCTGTAGGCTTGGTTTTGCTTAAACTGAAAATTGATTTTTAAATTTTATAATATACCCTTTCAATTGAAAACTTGATGTTCCAAAAAGTAAAAAAGAAAACATGTTTAGTGTATAATTGTAAATAAGTGGCTTTGTATTAGATTTGATTATGAAACAAACAAAATTACACCATTACAACAGTACAGAATAATGTGAATTTAAATGCTTATGAATACATCTGTAGAATATGTATACCATTATTATTTTTAATTATATGATTATATTTAATTGAAACGATTGGCTTAAAAGGCTTTGATCAAACAGTTGTAATTTTGTAATTATTCATTGAATTATGAATGATTTACTCATGCAGGGGTCGTGCATTAAGTGGACTACTACTGATAAACACCAATGCAAAAACTGTGTTAATATTTTTCTTCCCATGCTTTCAATTCCTTGTAAGACTCACTCATCAAATGGGAGTTTATCTTACTTTACTGTTAATATATGCACGGCTGCATTGTGGAACAGAAGTGAAGGTTAACGGGTCACTGCTGCCCACCACCCCTTTCCTGCCCGCTGTACTAAGCACACTATGTCACTGGCTAATATTAACAAGCGGAGATGACACGCGATTATCCTCAATGCCGTTCTCCCCCCACCCCCCTTTCCCCCTACTCTGCATGCATAAACCCTCAGATTAGGCCTGGCGTTTGAGAGGGACGCCCGTACCCTTCACCCTCAGGGTCCTTTAGCATCCTAAAGCAGTTCTACCTGTCACTAGGTGCATGAGGGAAAGAGAAGACTAACAGGGGGGCATTGAGATGCTAATGCGGGATTGAATAGCACTGTGCTTATGGTCCAAACCAATAAGGTACAAATGGATGGGAAATTTCAGTGTCTTTGTGAGACTGATAGCAGAACACGATCCTTGAAGTGCTTTGAGGCCATTTGGGAGCTTCTTTCCTTGTAGTGGTTTGTGGTGCGGTGGTAACGGGTGTTTTTTGAGTTTGACGTCTCAGCAGGCTGGGCTGATTGCTTTTACACCGAGGTACACAGAGTGATTTGTTATGATAGATCTGTAGCGGCATGAGATGACTACCAGGCTTTTTGTGCATGTGGTATTTCATCAAGAATCAAACTCTGCTCCGCTCTCCTCACTGTTGTCAGATTTGTCAGAACTTCACATCTTGCCTCAAGAGAAAATCACGGAACGAAATTCATTTTTTGCCCCAAATATATCTGATGTGTTTGTCCGTGTTTAGCATTTCTGACCCTAACAAGCAGCACCTGACTAAGATCACCGGGGAGCCTTTGTTGTCATGTGACACTGTGGCTCTCTGCCTCTGCTCGCCGCTGTCAACAGGCCATGACTTCCAACTGAAATCTCTCACTTTGATGATCTTCAACTTTGATACGCATGACATCAAATGAAAATACACAAAGAGCGAAAGAGAAAAAAGGGAAACGAGGGAAAGATTGGGAAAAATAGGTGCGGAAAAAAGAAAATTGGGCAGAGAAGAAGAGATTCTCTGGCTGTGGGACAGGTTAGAGTCAAAGATCGGAAGATGAGAAGTTTAGTCGTTGAGGAAGAGTGGAGACGCATCAAAAGTGTTTGTCTATATTTGCGTCTCAGCGGAGGGGGTCTCTAGCTTTTTAGGGGGGCTTGCTCTCAATCTTTCCCTCTGTCTTTTTCTCTCTTTCACCCCCATCTAATCCCCAGGCCCAGCCATCCCTTCAGGGCATGCCTCAGATCTGCCTCTATGTCAGGACGACCCATTCCTTCTTTTCTTTCTGTTTCATTCCTTTTTTTTCTGTATATCTATTTTCAATTTATGTACTATTCTATCTTTTTATTTTCAGTGGCCTCGAAAAGTATATGGGCTCTTAAATATACTGAAGTCTCCAGGAAAAATGAATGAATTGCTTTGCATTAGGTAACACAATATTCAACACAAGTGGCACAAACACACTTTTCACATTGTAAAAAAAACAGATTTATGGTCCTTAAACATTAGTGACATATGTTAATGCAACAGTACACTTGTAGTTACTCTGTTAAGACACCTGTGTGAACATGAGGGGACTCAATTTATACATCCACTAAAATGATTTTGAAACTATTTGGAAAGCACAAACATTATTTCTTTTCAGATGTCATTTATCACTGTCATCTAATGCAATGAGGTTCATACATTTTAAGTGTAACTTAATGCTCAAATACATTTTGGGGCCACTGTATCAGAAAGCTCCTCTCATACACTTACAGGGGCTGAAGGGCCAGCTCATTCACATGTTTGGTCACATATATACCCCACCCCCCCCAAATTCACATACGGCCTGCAGGCAGTCACAGGAAATGAGTAGGTTCGTACCAAAGTTTGAGAGTGACAGTTTGTTTTCACTGGCAAGGCTGGCTGCTGGAAATTCAAAATTGACCTGCCAATTAGCCAGGCCATTTACCCTTTTACAGAAGAGTTAAGACTGGGAACTGGGGAAAATGTTTTTCTTTTTTTTACCATAAAAAGACAAGTTTAAAAAAGACAGTTAATGTTTAAAAGAGAAAAGCCCTGTTGTTTTGCATGCTGGTAATGTTGGTTGAGATAATGTTGATATAATGTTGGTGTGTTCTCAGTAGGCATGCTGTTAAGCTTAATCAGCTTGTCAACCAGCTTCACCATGTACATGATGTTTATTAACCATCCCCACCAGATAAGTTTTTAATCCAACCAATAACATTGCCAAACCAGTCTTAACTTTTTGTGTTTTGAAGAACTTGTTACATGGTAATGCTAATATTTTATTTTCCCAAGTAGGTAACTGCAATCAGCACAGGTTGAGTTTTGTCAAGAACTTGTTGGTTGGCTCTTCTATTTGTTTTCCTGGTCGTAAAAATGTCTGTACATCTGCGTGTGAAGTTCATCAACTAGAGAATGAAGTACCTCCTATTTGATGGCAGGGTGTGTTAAAAACTTGTGATGGACCGCTCGGTGTGTGAGTCAGTGTGTAGTGTCGTAAATGTAATGGGATGTGGCGTATTTCCAGCAAATGTGAAAACTCTAAACACACGCACACACACACACACACATATATATATATATATATATTCTTATTCATAAACATTTGTTGATTTTCAGACAATTATTTGAACCAAAAATTCAGAAGTTTGTTTTTTAATTGAAATGATATTAGGAATGCATTGCATTGATTCATTTAATTAAAATTGACAATACATCAGTGCTTCATTTTATGCTACAGAACAATATATAGATTTTAGAACCCTTTATATTCAGGCTAAATAAAAAATAAAACAAGAACAACATTTTAATTGTCCACATTTTACTGACTTTTACCCTAACCTTTAACCCCAGGGTCAGGTATACCAGACCTGGGGAACAACTGAATATCAGGACCATATGTAGACAGGTTAAACAGTCCATGATGTGGCTAAATAAAACTCCTCTCTTCTCCTCTTCTGCTTTATGTTTGCAGTCTTGCCGTTGCTCTCTCTTTCCCCTCCGAGTACTTAAAAGTAAATGTCAAAGCCCTCACCTCCTTGGTCCCTGAGATAAATAATGTCCCTATTTACAAAAACAAAAGAGGAGACTCAACTATATGAGCAAATTTCAGGCAGGCCTAAAAGACTCCCCCATTGTCATCACAGCATCTGAAGACTAATAGCTTTTTCTCATGCAAAGTGTGCTGGTTTTAAGGGCCCAGGCATAGATGGAGTGAGGGTAAGAGAGAGAGAGGGTGGGTTGGGGTGTAGGAGGGGGGGCTTTGTTTTAACAATACTCCACAGGGAGCTTTGGGGGGGGGGCAGGGGCTATTGGAGGGGTCCCTCTCCTGCTGAACAAAGACCAGATCCTTCCAAGCAAAGAGAAGGAGAAGGGGGGGGTGAAGGTAAAAGTTTTACAGACTAGATCCCTGAAGGAGCTCTTGGAGAAGAGGGGAGTGAGAAAGAAGAGGGTCTTCACAGTGCTTGGTTGTTTATAATGTTAGCATGGCACCACAGATTTTTAGTGTGACACACAAACTCTCAGAGGAGTAAGAGGAAAGGAGTAATAAAGGCTAGCGTAGGGCGATATGATGCTATATTATAGAAATGCGTAATCTGATAGTGATCTTTCCATATTGTTTATACTGCAGTAAATATATTTGTGCATACAGGACCCTGTAAAATGTGTAAATTATGTAAATCCATTTTTATGCAAATTATCCAAGTGACTTAAATGCAACAATTTGTGTCAGAATGGTTGTATGTACGATTTAAAAACCATGTTACATTTATGCATTTGACAGACACTTTTATCCAAAGCAACTTACAGTACATTTAAGGTGTACAGTTTCTTAGTACATGTGTACTAAGAATCGTACCCGCAACCCTACTAGTTAAGCTACAGGAAATCGGTACAAGAACCATTTTAATTGTTTCATTAGGTTTGTTTTTCAAATATAACTACAGACATTTAAAGAAAATACAGAACATTTAAAGAAAAAAGCAGGATAAATGTGTGCAGTGAGCAGCAAAACCACTCTTGCCATAACACTCCAGAATGCTGTTTTTATCACGAGATTCCGGAATGCTTGGGAAATACATCTTATTCTTGTAGTAGGACAAGGTTAGACTTTATTGTGGAATTTATTATTCAGTCACACTCACAAACACAGGTACACACACACACACACACACACACACACACAGAACCGGCCTGTTTAGGCTGCAGTGTGCTCTCAGCGGACAGCGAGTGTGCCATGTGCTGTCGGGGAGGCTCTTCCAGCAGTCGCGGTTTAGAAGGAAAGGTTCCATTTGTCAACGGCGCTCCAGAGCGCCCCCCCTCCCCCCCCACTGCCCTGCAGTTTGGCGGCTACTTGCTGTAGTCATTGTCTGAGAGGAGGCAGGACATTACTCACTGCTGAGGGAGAGAAACAGAATATAGGGGCCCAGGGCACCCGGAGCGACTGGGTTTATGAATGGAGAACTGAGTTTGCATACCAACAGTTAGTTATTGTGAGAGCGTTGATTGATTATAAAACCTTGCAATTGTGTTTCAATCATTTTTTACACAGATTAAAATTTGTAAATTTATAGGCACAAACATTTAAAAGGAGCCTGTTAATTTTAATTTGGTGATTTTCTTTTGTTGAAGACCACAAAACTGAATGGAACAGGTGTTTTTGAGAACTGTTTTTAACTTGACACGCTGTGTTAAAAACAAGATTCTCATGACGGGAGACGCTGAAGATAGAGTGTGTGCACTTTAAACCCATGAGTCTAAACCACTGAGTACCTGAGTGAACAAAATGACAAAAATGCAGACAGCAAGATTCACAATCTCGAGCGGTCCAATGTCCACCATATAAGCACCAAAGACAAACTGTTAAACATTCAGTGGGTGGGACACAAGTGGGGGGCTGTTAGCACGTTTTGGAGGAATGTAAAAGAGAAAATGAAAAGTACAAAAAGGAGAAGGAGAAGAATAAGAATCAGGACAGAGATCGTAAGACTGAAAAAAGACGACTGAAGAAATTGACAGAGAGAGAGATGAGCAGGCAGTACATTTTACTCATAAAGCTCAGTGTGTAAAGCTTCCAAAGCTGCTTTCACAATGAGATTTACAAGGCAGGTCTCCACCGCCCTGCATTTCAAGCATGTGTGTGTGTACGTCTGCCCACCTGTGTGAGTTATTTCATGCATATAAAGTGCGTTTGTGTGGAACACAGATTTTTATGTGCACAGTTGGTTTGCATTTCAGTGTGTGCAGGCATTTAAGTATAAATTCATGTATAATGGTTTATGCACGCTCACTGTAAGCGGGCAGCTGGATATTGGACACAGGCCTCCTGACATACATACAGTAGATGTGAATACATCCACTCTCACAAAGGATTGAAAAAGGCTCAGATGCCGGGAAATGTGTGTGCGTCATCATGTGTGTCGGCATGCGTGTGTGTCGGCACTGTATTCAGGGGGTAGTTCCACATACAAAGGGGCCTCCTTACCTTTCAGAATTATTTATGTTGTTTGGCTTTCTGTGCTACAGTCTAAGCACTTGTCACCTCCTATTAGACTGAATGACTCTACTGAACTCAGCCAAGATCTTCCCAACTCATCCTACCAAATCCGCCTCTGCTGCTGAGAAAGCGTCTCAGGTCTCAGAGAGGACAGACACTTCACTGACTATATTATGTCTTGCAGGTTCACATGTCTGGAGCTTTTGTTGCTCAAGTCAGGTTTGGTCCATAAATGCTTATAGATGAAAACAATCACAGAAGGATTGATGCATATTGATGCATATTTATACTAGAAGAAATTCACACACCTTAAATAAACACTTTTGACGGCTGTTAAATATCAGTCTTGCATAACTGCAATTATTGTGCTGAAAGTTACACCCATTGTAAAGGAATGTTACAGGTTCAGCAGAAGTTAAGCTTTGTAAGAGCCTCTGTGAAATGCGGGCGTTTATAATATAAAATAATTTGAATTTGAATTCAGTTTGTAAAAACAAATGAAAAATGCATTGAAAGTAAATGCACATACAATGAAAAGTTTAGCTACAATCCCAGAGGAAAACTGAATTTCTCAGAGGTTGCTCTTTTATAGCTCAGGAGGTTTTATGGAGATCTCAGTAAAGTTTGAGTTCATATTGAAATCTTCAGTAATCTTGACTTGCAAATCAAGACTTACCAAATCTGAGCTCAGTTTGTGACATTGTTGAGGTCTCTTTTAAAACTTTTAGGGAAACAGTAATTGCCAGAATGTCACATGCTATCCATGAATCTAACATTTTTGCTTGAACCTCAAACACCCCTTTTACCAAAGATTTTCAATAAAATTCTTACATTTGTATGTCAATTTTGATATACTGCAAGTGATTCAGCACATATTATTTCTGTTGAAAGAGCGTGATATCAATTTTGTGCTGGTTGAACTGCGGGAATCACTGGAAGTGGCATATGTTAATTGCCCAGTTATTGGGAGTGTGTTTATGTGATTAGAGAGTGAGAGGCTGAGATGAGAGTCAAGCTGGAGTGATTTGTCTTCTCGCTTAGTGAAAGGAGATCAATGCAAAGTGCCTCTCGCACGCTCAACAAGCCATGTAAACTCATTAACTCCCAGAGACCCGTCGCTGTTTTTTACGTACACACACACAAACACGACACATCGTGGCATTACCAGCGTGAGATTAGGTTAATGTGTTAATGAGTGGGTGACTGTGTTTTCCTAATTTGATTGTGTCAAAGTGTGTGTAGAGACATTGGTTTGCATGAATGTGTGTGTAGGTAGAAGACGTAGTTAATGGTTTTCTATCATTGCACAGATGTTTTGCACACCTGTTGGTGATCGATAGAGTAATCTTGTGTTTCCTATGTTGCTGTTGTGTTGTGCATGTTCTTGCTTTGAACGCTGCTTGCTTTGAAGTGTGTCATTTCTGTGGCGTTAGCGTCACCAGAGCGATTTGCAAAAATAATAATTGTTTTCAAACTGGTTCCTGAGCGATCCCAAATGAGTTTAGCAAACAATTTTTTATTTATTTCGGAATTATTAGAAGTTAGATGGCTTTATAAATTTGAAAAGATTCTATTGTTCACACATTGTATTTTAGTTCTAATTGGAACTTTATTTTTAATATGAGACACTTAATTCTCTCATAATGGTTTCTCATGGAAAAGTGAAGAAAGCAATAGACTGGTGTGCATGTTTGCCTTAAAACTTTCAAAACATTTTTGCACACTGATGCAATTCTTTCCATGGGTTTCAATGTACATTACGAATAGAAAACAGTATGTTTTTTTTGCAGTCTATGTGTGTTGAAATAAATATGGTAGTTTGGATGATGATGATGATGATGATGAAGGAGATGCCGTGGTAGAACATGAAGTCAGACGCAGCTTCTTCCTCGACTCCGCTGCTTGTGTCTTCCTGTGTACCTGCAGATGGAAGATGTCTCTGAGCGTGTGTGGTGATACAGACAGCTGTCAGAAGTTTCCAGAAGTCCCTCTGTGCCACAACTTACTTTTCCTCTCTGTTGAATACAACAACTTTATTTGCCTCAGATTTACAGAGGAATACGCAAACTCTCACATACAGTTAAATTCAGTCTATGGAGGCACACATTCTGCCTTTCTCACACAGTTAGAGAGAGTGAATAAACTTCAACCGAGTACACACACACACGCACATAGTCCTGTATAGCTGTTTATTATGTTAAAGTCTTGCCGCTTGCAGATAAAAATGCTAAACAAAATACATTTACTGTAAAATGAAAGATCTCGAGGGCTTATATTACGGGTCCAAAGATCAAAACTTTTGATCAAAACTTGATTATACCATTTAAAATCCCTATTAGTAACAAACAGTGTAATTTGCTGACATTTGCCCATTTTGAGATTAACATGTACACTTGGCCAATCAACAGAAGCGGTTGTTGCCAAGTTATTAAAGCAAAATACATGTAATCAGATATACAGTATTTTATTAAATAGGCCTGTGGAATATACATTATACATTCCAGAGATCATTTATCACTTAATATAATAGTTTTTCTCGGTCATCCCTCTTTCAGAATTGCAGATAACTTTATCTGCCCTGCTTTTCAGAGGTTGGTCACCGTTTTTCGCTTCTCTTCCACCACGTCTTTATCTTTGTGTATGTTAAAACTAATGCATTCCCTTCGTTTGACCTTTCCTCTCTCCCCTCTGCTCTCATTCATCCATCTCTCTCTCCATCTCACTTTCATTTTCTTCATTTTGTTTTCAGCCTCTATGGACACAAGCCCCCCAACCCTCCCCTTCAATGGCAAAGCTGCACACTGCAATGAGACTTCATCTAGTCTAATTTCTAAGTTGTAATAAGCTGTAAATGACGAGGCTGCTAGGGTCTGTATTGGAATTAATAAGGACTAATAGAGCATTCCTGTGGGGGCAGCAGCCTGTCTTTAAGTAAACATTATGACTTTTCCAAGGGGGGCTGTTTAAGGGGAGGGGGTAGTGGGGCTTGATGAATCATGGGGCTGTGGGATAATTTGCTCCCTAATTCTACACCAATGGGGTTATTAAAAAGCTTATGGGCTTATCTGCCTGATTGGATAGAGAAGCAAATGTTTATGAATGCGTGTGTGTTATACTGTACATATGAACTGTTCAGTTTGATATACGATTCAGTTTGATAAATAATTGGGCTGTTAGATTAAAAATCATGGAGCTGTTTGATTACAAATCACAAAGGACTTCTTTTAAATATGTTGATTGTTTTTTTTCTTTACCGCTGTGAGATTAAATGGAGATTTTTGCCTGGGTCTCCTTTCTCAGATATTTCTCCTAAGGAAAAAGACCTTAGCAATCTTGCGTGTATCTACTCTAGAGTTTCAGACGAGATCTTAACAATGTTACAGTATGAGCTAAGAAACTGAACACACAAAAATCATCAATCAGAAGTGAGAGATTTTAGTATGATCTCAAACATTTCTCTTTAGAGATTTTAGAGCTCTATTCAGAACTCCAGAAGAGTTTAGAACTCTTACATCAACGGTTGTCTCATTTTTAAATCTCATCAGAGATATAGTTGATCTAAATGAATGTATCTCAACCTTTAAGTCTCTCAAGCAATGAGGAACCAGTCAATAAACATGTTCTTCTGTGTAGGATCATCGGTGGATGTACAGTCAGAGTGTATCAGTTAGATATATGTGGAGCTCTATAACTGTAAGCGAGCAAGTGTTCTGAGGTGAACAGGATCTGTTGTGAGTTTGTGAGGTACTGAGATGTGACAGGTACTGAGGTCTGCTCTGGGCCCCTGGGGAGAGGAGCACGAGACCCCCCCTAAAAGCCTTAGCAGCCTCACCACAGCTGCGTTTGATCTCAGTCAATGCTAGCATTGTGTGTGTATGAGATGGAGAGAAGAAGCGAAAGATGGGCTGCTGGATGCTTTGCATCAGCAAAGGAA
>JAZGTK010015801.1:0-13044 GCA_036877625.1 Ambastaia sidthimunki
TCTCATACTCTTTAAAGTTCTTAAGGCCAAACAAAAGGCAATCATGCAAGCCCTAGTTGTTGACATCTTAAATTAGCTTATTGTCCCTTATCAGATGGATGATAAATGCCCTTTGTTGCTGGTAGGTGGAAGGTGTGTGTGTAACAGTGGCTGCAGTGGTTTGTGTGTTATCATCTGGAAACAAAAAACTTACAGTTGTGATTAAAACCTGTGCTGTGAGATTGTAGTTTTGTTGTTTGCTTTTAAAAGTGAATCACCATGAATCAGTTTACACAAAATATGTCCAAGTGTTTTTAGTTAGCATACCCTTACAGATTCAGAAGTTCAAGATTCAAAAAAGCTTTATTGGCATGATAAAAATATTTTTTTTACATTACCAAAGCATAGAAACATTAAATATAAACATTGTAACAAAATTACACAATAAAAGAGAAAATAAAACAAATATATATCTATATATATACATCTAAGTAAACAGAAAATGTGGAAGTACTGAGAGTAGTGACAGGGTTTCAGAAGTGCCCTTTGATTCAGAAGTTATTATTTTATCAAACAAAAGAGATCTTCTTTAAATGATAAAAACCACATGATTCAAAAGCCTTCAGCCATCAATTCAGCTCATGTAATCTGATAAAGGGGGAATGTGCTTCAAATTGCTTTTGCCTTTGATTATGGCCTTTTGCTGTGGACAGGTGGCTATCTCATATCCAGTTTGACCTGTGGAATGGTGAGAGCCACTCTGTGTTCCATCCATTGGTCCTGGAGCCAGTTTCTCTCCAGAGATCCTGTTTCTTTAAGGCAGTCTTCAGCCCCCTTCCCTCCTACCCCGCATGGCTGATGAAACTCTACCTAATCCCTTTACACAGGGCTAATTTATGACTCTGCTGGTTTCTTCTCAATGGCAAATTGCATTGTCTTCATTCAGAGTGCTAGGAGTACTCTCCTCCTACACACATACACAAACAGCTACCCCCTTCTGTTAAAGCCTTAAGTAATTTTTTTCAGATGTGCATTTGCCCTCGCTTCTTGAGGAGGTCACTGACACCCACAGAGCTGTACTCAAAAGCACCCCCACAATCTGCTTAGCAATGCAAAGTGACGTCACAAGGTGTGAATGTGTGTAAATGTGATATTACGAGCACTTCTAAATAATAGACTTTTGTCAGTGTTAATGTCAGTTTTCATGCTTCCTTTCCATTTGTCCTAATCTGAGTTGCGCCTTTGATAATGTTTGAAATACCTATTTGTTTAACCAAGATCTAGGAATTAGTCAAGCGATTTTCCATATAGCATTCAGCCATTTTTCTTGTATAAAGTGATGTCATTCATGGTGAGGTAATGAAGTTAGATAAGCCTGCCGAGGGTTCATTACTTTGTAATGATGCCTATTAAGATGCTTATTGCTTTACGTTTTGTATTTCAATGGCTGTTAAGTGTTGGCCTTTATTCTCTGATATATAGACGTAACCAGACGATTCGATTAACATTTGAATGTTTTTACATAAAATCAACAAATGTTGATTGGCCCACTTTTAACATTTCTGTTATATATTTTTCATATTTTATGCAGTTTATTTTAAAAAGGGCAACAAGACAACAATAGCCTTAGTTTACACTACATTAAGAGCAGTTAGACTTGATTGAAGTTGGCAAAACACAGAACCTTGGAACTTGGTTTGGAATGTTGGTTTTTATTACCGATGGAATTAAAGCCTCGCTGTGTCCAGATGTAGAGAGAATTTGTGTGCTGTTATGTGTGCCTAAGTATTGTGTAAGTATTGTGTGCCTAGAGCACAACTGGTATACATGAACAGAACATAATTAACTAATCTTAAAGTTCAGTTCTGAAATAATTTAAGTTTATATGTGTGTACAAAATGTAGTGTCAAAATGTTTTTTCTCTGTAGTAAAGGCATAAGATAAGTTATAGTAAACTTTTAAGTGAAACCACTTAAAAGAGTAAAATTGTTAAAACAACAAAAGACTTCTTGACACTAAGTTTTATCAGCTTTATCAGCTACTGTTGTTAATGCTTATTTTGTTTCAATTTATCCTAAGACGGGCAATTTGTTTTTTTTTTCTTTTCAGCAACTCTGCAGTGCAAGATCCTCAAGTGTAACTCTGAGTTCTGGGCCTCTACCTCCAGCTCTGGCCCAGAGGAGGACTTCTGCATCGCTTTGCGAGCATATAACAGCTGTGTCCGTCGTACTGCCCGTACATGTCGGGGTGACCTAGCATACCATTCAGCCCAACATGGTATAGAAGATCTTATGAGCCAACACAACTGCTCCAAAGAAGGACCTACTAGCCAACCTCGTGCCCGCACACCCCCACCTCCAGTTCAGCCACCACCCCAACCAGATATTCATGTTCCCTCAGATGGGCCAGAGGTGTGCCACTATGAGCGCAGTCTAGCACGTCATGCTGCACCACCCAATTATACTCATTGTGGCTTTTTTGGAGACCCACACCTCCGCACTTTCAACGATGACTTTCAGACCTGTAAAGTTGAGGGAGCTTGGCCACTGATTCACAATAAGTACCTGTCTGTGCAAGTTACGAACACCCCCGTTGTCCCTGGGTCGTCTGCTACGGCTACTAGCAAGGTAACATATTTTCTTGGTTCACATAACAAAACAAAAGTTATTTTTGCATAAGTATGTGGTCACATTGTGAAAGCAGCCCTTTACCCTTAATTTCAACCAAAAACAGTTGTCAGAAATTTTCAGCAAGCAGCCAGTGGGAAGAGAAGGCAGGCCTTTAGAGTAGAGTACATACTGTAGTTAACATTTGGATCTGTTCCACAACAGATGAAGACGTGATAAGCGGAACAATTGATGAAAATCTGATAAAAGTTTTTTAAGGGAATGCCAACAGTACAACAGAGGTAATAACTTAGAATGTTACCAGACCCAAGTGCCTGCGTTTTTTTAGACTGCCAAGACTAATGTTGCTATATCTGTGGCAGTCCTTGACATTGTTCGCTGGTGATTAAGGAGCCTTGTTGTTTTAACTAAGTACTTAGTCCATACAGGAAACTGCAGATATTTTCTCTGCATTAGTTGGCCCTCATACCTCATAAATTATCTTTGTTTTGGTTTACGGACCATTGGACAAACTGGGGAGCTGCCATAGAATTGGCTTAAGGTAAAAGCAGTTTTTGTTTCTGATTGTAGAATCCTAATTTTGTCTTTTGCTTGCATCTCATGCCTGATGTCATTCTTGCTGCTGTAATTGTGAGGCTGGGGTTGTAAAGCAGGCCTTGTGGCCCCTGTTGTCAAGCAGTGAGGGCAGGAGGGAAAACACAAGAACCCTGTACTCAGTCACATTAAAAACAGACCAATTTTCCTCCATCAAAACCTCTAATGATTCACCATTAAGTAGATGGACTCAGTTCTCATAGGAGGTAAATGGATAATGATATTTTTGTTAAGTTGTCTGGCTTTAAATAAATGATAGTAGCTTCGGACAAAAGTGAAAACAAGTCTGCAGGCAGATGGCACCTGTGCAAACATGACATCTCTTGTTTATTGATAGGCTCTTTACTTTAAACAAGCTCTCGCTGTACTGTGAAGAACTAGCCTTGAGTAGGCGGTGCTAACGCTGGGGGCAGATCACTGGACCATTGGTGATTATAGGGTGGTTTGGTTTAACTAACTCGCTGCTCAAATCGGACATAAACACACACACACATCATTTTCCTTTCTTCACCAAGATCAGAGTAGCCTGGACATCTCGAGGTCACATATGTGTCAGCAGTCCATTGGCCTCCTAATGGCAGCTTGCTGGAAGAGTCAGAGGTAGGAGCAGCCTTCTCTAATTAGCCCCTGTGCAGGCTGTGCTCTCTAGCTGGCTCGAGTCCACTCCCTGGAGCAGAATCTGGGGTTCACAGGCAGGCTCTGAGCAGCATGAATAGATTGTCTTTGTATCTGCATACTGAGGCCTGCTGTAACACAGACTGGACCTGTGTTTCTCCAGAGTGCGTTTACTTTGGCCCCCTGTATCTTGAGCTGCTGTTGAAATGTGACATTACGAAAGCTGCTGGGCTTGGAGGGCCTGTAATACAAAATCCTTTGGTTTTATAGACATGGCTCAGTTACACTTTAGGTAGTACTCAGCCACCATATTTTGCTCTTATCAGTAAGCAGTGGTGCATAAGAAACTTTGTTTATTGGTAAAATTGTAACTGTACAGCTGATGTTATTGCCTCTTTACGATTAATTTGTTCTTTGTTTTCCTCACTTTGTAAGTCGCTTTGGGTAAAAGCTTCTGCTAAATGCCTAAATGTAAATGTTTATAGCTTCTCTTTGTTGGCATGATTAATTTAACAGACTTTAAACAAGTCAAAACTTTGTGCCCTGTGAGACAAATTCATTCAGAGTTCTTAAATTTCAGGAACATAAAACAGTTTCAGTTTAATCATCATCATACAGTATATTTCCAAAAACTTGCTGTAAATACTGTGCTATTTAAATAATCTCGTAAATAGGTTTGTTCTTATGTTCTTTTTTCCTCTTTTTTACAGCTAACAATCATTTTCAAGAACTTTCAGGAATGTGTAGACCAGAAAATGTACCATGCAGAGACTGATGAGCTTCCAGCTGCTTTTGCCGATGGTTCAAAGAATGGAGGTGACCGTCATGGAGCCAACACCCTACGTGTGGTAGAGAAGGTGCCTGGACAACATGTAGAGATTCAGGCACGTTACATTGGCACTACTATTGTTGTCCGGCAAGTTGGTCGATACCTCACCTTTGCAGTGCGTATGCCAGAGGAGGTGGTGAATTCAGTGGAGGACCAGGACAACCAGGATCTTTACCTCTGCCTGCATGGTTGCCCTGCCAACCAGCGAATTGACTTCAGGACCTTCAGAGCACGAACTTCTGAAAGCCAGGGTCTTGGCAGGGGGCGACCAGGAAGTCCTACCCATGGATTTACTTACCAGTCAGCCATGGCCAAATGCAAAGAACGTCTACCTGTTGAGGATTTGTACTTCCAGTCCTGTGTTTTTGACCTGCTGTCATCTGGGGACATTAACTTTACATTGGCTGCCTACTATGCCCTGGAGGATGTTAAAATGCTCCACTCCAACAAAGACAAGTACCACATCTTTGAAAAGAATACAAAATTTAATTCTGCTTCCAAACAATTAAGTTTTAGCTTCTTTGTCCTCTTTAGCCTTGTTACTGCATGGTTGTGGACTGACTTATGTTTCATTTGTCTGTAGTCCCCAATGGACAACCTCATTGTTAAAGATGATTGTAAGAAGCTGTATGCATGTGAAATGCTGCTCTCACCGTGTTGCATTCCATGTACAAGAGGCTGGGCCTCTCAGCTAGAACACGAGCTTCGGCCGAGGGCTTCACTCTTGTGTGTCTTGTGTCACGCTCATCTCAGCCATGAACTCATCTCTCATCATCATCATGTATGTTCATTCATCAAACCAGAGTAGGAGTGTTCCTGCAGATCCACCGGTCTCTACGGTCATCTTCTGATCCTATAACTACTCCATGATGGAGAATGCAGTGCTGAGAAGTCCTGAGACTAGGCTCAGGGTGACAGGCCACTGACAGGAGTGAGAGGGGCATGATCCTTTGCAGAATGAAAAGTTTGGAGATGTTCCTCAGTTCACTTGATGCCAAGTGAAAGGTGAAGTATGTCTCCTGGAGCAAGACTGGAGGACATGATAGAGGTTTTTATTATTGTCTCCTAAGCCTTGAGGTCCAGCAGAAGTTTTGTCTTTTAGGAGGCTCCAGCTTTGGAAAAGCGCTAGCTTTCTAGAAAAAGCTCCCTGGCCAAGGCCATGTCAGACTAGTAAGTCATGTTGCCTACAGTGGAGATTAATAGGCCATAACATCAGGCTATTTTGTAGTTTGTCTATGTGTGTATGTGTAAATAGGAATAGCAGTGAGTGAGCAAATCATATGTGATTGTGTGCGGGTGATTATATGAATGCTTGTTTGTGAAGTGATTCCTAATAGCTGTATATTGCTCCCAGAGTCTTAAAGTAGCTCTGGTGTGGTAGTTCATGGGTCAGTAAGAAGTTTCACTGCCTGCCAAGAGCTCTTCTCCACATTTTATATAAAAATTTGTTTATTATGTCAATCAAAGTGTCAGACTTTAAAATACACCCACAACTATAAAATATTTATAGTATTCTCTCAGTGTTTTCACATTGGGTGTTGAATTCAGTCTGATCTCATTTTCAAGCACATAGAGAATAATCTTCTTTGTGTTTACAAAGTACACGCAACAATGCCATTGTTCTGACAAAAAAGAAAACAAATAATTCCAGCCATCCAATGATTATGTTTTCTTAGAGGATAGCATACTTTGATTTCATGTTAGAAGTATGCTGTTCGAACATGTTTAATATCGAAAAAAGAATTCTGTCAGTTTGCAGTAAGTAACCTAACAATCAGCTTACATCCAGGAGAGCCAAGTTTCAACTAAAGCAGTTTGGGATGAGACCCACAAGCCCTTTAGGCAGATCCATCAGTCAACCTTACAGCTTCTTAAAGAGTAACGCCTAGCTTTCCATTTCAAAAGGGTGTCGACGTGGCTGTGCTGTAGGCCCTGTTTAACTCACGACTCTGTAGATCTGTGAATTTATGGCAGAGGCTTTTTGCCAAAGAACAAGCCCTGGTGCCAACAATTTCCCAAACAGCTGAATTTTTTTCTCTCTTGCTCTCTCATGGGGCCTTTGTGGTTACTTAAGTATTTGGGCTCAGACCAGATGTCCTGATTGTGTATAATATTGGAAAGTGCTGCTAACTATTGCATGGTGCATGGACTTCAGTGCAGGGAGCTATTGAGGACATCTGCCATGCATTTCTTTTGACAGTTTGAAATGGGGGCATTTTCTCTTCAGCCATTAGACGGCTCAGGAGTATTGGCAGTCAGTATTGTACATTGTGCAATTGCAGTATTGTGATGCTAAATACACACACATTGTACATAGCACCACTATTTTAAGGGGTGGGAGATGGAATTATTGGATTATTTGTCACATCGCAAGTCATTTCTCAAGTTAGTAAACATAGGAAGCACACTTTTCTATCCAAGATTAGGGAAAGTTTATGACACCATATGAACTTCAATATATGATTTTAACAATGTTCAAACAATTTGGAAACTACACATAAACAGCTAACTTCACACATGGTACATCTTAAATTTTAGGCCATATCTAAAATCTTTGGTAGATGAAGCTCAGATGATATCTTCTCATGAGCCTCATGTCCCATTTTTTAGTTAGTAGGAACTTTTAGCTGTAAAATTTTGCTTTAGATATACATAATTTTTGAGAGACAGAATTTCTTAATGGTAATTTATTCTTACACTGTAAAGTTTTGTGAGCCTTACTACTGCTACGAAAATGTGTTGCAGTTAATGGCTTCAAAGACAAATTTGAAAGTATACATAATGATTGTAATGATGTGTGTTTAAGTGTGGTTGTTTTGTCAGTGCTTTTTGGATTTAAATGTGTAATGACGTATGTGCAAGCTGGCCAAGAATTTTTTGTGCTGTTTTTTTGTACATCAGAGGGTGTGGTGAATTTTACCTTTAAATTTAAAATATTGTGTACACAAACATCACAGTAACAAAAGTGATTTATAATGACCTAATTTGGTACGAGAATTAAAAGGAGTTATCGTCCTTAAGTTAATACTGTGTAGAAAACGTGAATTGCGGTGTTTTATGTTGTTTTACAGAAGCACTTTATGTGTCTAAACTAACTTAGCTCTTACTTGGTTTTAACTTGATGGGAAAGAGATTATCAGATTTGTAACTTTAAAGAATAAATGTTAACATATTCAAATGTATTATCCTTGGATGGGAGGTTCATTCCGGACAGCTTAGTCTGTTTTTGTATGTAGGACTAAAATGGTGCCACACACCACCTGTATATACTGTAAATTATTTATTTCAAGAAAAAATAAAAGTGTCACGTTGATTTGTTTTTGATGTGTGTTTTTGAATACAGTTGTGTACCTTTTGGTATGAAAAAGGTATAAGACGAGGTATGCAATATGGTCATGGGCTGTGCAAGTTCGGAAGGATTGGATAAGACTGCCACCTAATGGTACAAAGCTACAAAAAATAAACATACAGTATTAAACATTAAAAATGTACGTGAATTATGTTTTCGGTATAAGACGGTTTGCAGGAATCAGGAACGCAAACTCATGAGACTGTCAGAGGTCATTTTTGTCCTTTGAGAAGGACACACAGCGCAAGCAGAAAGTTTCAAACTAATTAGCCATCTTAAATCTACAACATTACTTACGTGATAATGTATTAAATTTTAAGGACATTAAATAGGGATTAAATTGACTAAATGTCAATAAGTTTAACAATAAGTTTGACTCTGTTCCTGTCAAGTCCACCGTGCATGTGGAGAAATGTAAAGAAAATAATTGCCACGTTTTTCCTCAGTCAAAACTAACGTGGAGCAATGTCTCTTGTTTTGCATACATTACATAAGTGACATTGGGGTTTTAAATAACTATTCTGAATGCCTGATCAAATACAAACACTGCCCATGATGTAGGAAAGTTTAATACATATAGGTCTATAAACATTATGTACAGTGCAATTAATCTGAACAGTGGCTTTCCACAAATATAAATTACTTTAAATTGGCTTATCTCAAAGCTTAACACACATCTGTGGAGTTTAAGCAGGAGCTTGAGTGGGAAAAGAAACATCAGTATCTCAGAGCAGACACAACCATCAGCTCACTTGTTATTTCTTCCACCATGATCTTTTGGAATACAGCAAACCACATTGTTCCCCACCCACCAGAATTGGCTTAATATGCATTTAGTTAAAACTCCATCCTGGCATTTGTACACAACAGCATAATACTGCATTTTCAGACCATCCTTAAACCAATCCATGTTTGAATCAACACAATAATAAGGCACAGATGGGTAAACAACAAATAAACAATCAATGAATTGTATTTACCAGCATGCCTGTCTGAGAATGTTTTGGCACAAAATCTGGTTCACCGAAAACAGCTTGTGACACCCAACTAACCACTCCTTCAACGCCCGTCTATTCATACAGTACTTACATTTTCACAAAGATTAACGATATCAGCATTTTTTAACACACGGGAAAGGAACTAAACAAAACAAATATATATTCAGGAAATGTCTACTATTACTACATACTCAAAAACAAGTTGCGAGTACTGTCCTTATAGTGCAATAAAAGACGCAACAGTACCGATCATACAAGCACTGACCATAAAGTGGACGTACATGATGTGTTACAGTCATAAGAAAACAAGACGAGAATAGCTTACAGGTTTTGATTATGTAGTGTTTTGACAAGAAGGTCTTCATTGACCCTGAATACTGTTTAGCCTTTTGTTTCTTTTTCTATTTTTAAATAAGGCTACTGTTCTCTGACAGGGTGTCTGTGCGCATTACAATATTAACAAACAAACAGAAGGTCTGCAAGAGGAAAAACATAATTCAATAAACAGAAAAATATTAGTTCTGTTGCTGTTGATAATCATCACAAATATTTGTAACTCCTACATAACTGACAATATCTCAGACAAAAGTTTTTACTGTTTTTACCTCAAAATGATGAATGATTACAGAAAACTGATGTCTGAGTATTTCAGAGAGCAAAACCTACATATTATTGTTCCAAACAGCTCAACAAAACAATGAATTAACATCTGAAGGTGCAATTAAAAATCACTTCCCTTTTTTCTTACAAAAGGCTTCTTTCATGAAATAATCCCACAAATCAAAGTAACACAAAAAAAAACATGGAAAAACAAAAGTAAAGTCTGCTTCAGGGATAGACCCTCTCTGCTAATGACTTTTAAAAAAGACCAAATACATGAGGCACTTTCTAACTTAAGCATACTTCAACACTATCAAGTTCAAACACCTTATAGTCCATAGGACTAACCATGCCTTGCTGTTCATTATCCACAGTCCAAAATGGCAGACTTTTATCTGGTCACTGAAAACTAGAAGACAGCAAAGGAAAGAGCAGATTGGTTGAGCTCCAGAATTTGGACCTCCACATATGGCGCTAAGGAGGTGGCTGGTTACGTCTCCTCCATTGACTGCCTGGGTGGCACAGACAGTGTTTGTTTTCTGCCATGTCCCTGGCAGTACAGACGGTCTCTACTTTGACTACATATCTACCTCACGTTTTCCTATTGTTCCAGTTGAAGTCCATCACAGGTTTCGGCTCAGCAGTTCTTTCTGCAGGTGAGATCGGCTCAAGGGGAGATTTCTGGGCCTGAGGGGAACGGGGATCAATCAGGGGTGGGGGTTTGTCTGGGTGGAAGGGCCGGTAGTGATCGGGCCCTGCAGGGCCATGATTTCCAAGGGGTCCCCTGTGATCAGGCATCCTTCTGAAGTCCTGTGGATGTCCTCCACCCCCTTGATGGTAATTTGGGGAACGGTATTCATCTGTGCGCCTCCTCTTAGGGTCTGGATGTCTGAAAGCAGGAGCACATATGAGTGCTGATGCTCTACAAATCACGTTCTAACAAAAATTAAGATTTTGTCATCATTTACTCACACTCTTGTTTCAACCTTGTGAAACACAAAAGGTACAATTTTGAAGACTGAAAACCTCAGTCAGTTTACTTTCATTTAAAACTATATCCAAATGACGAAAGTGAATAGTGACTTTGTTCCCCACAAAAAATGTTTAAATTTGGAACAACAGAGTGAAACATGAGGGTGAGAAACTGATGCCAGAATTCAGAATTTATTCCCTTAGAAATTTGTCATCCTCTTTGAAGTCTCAAAGTTGAAGAGATTAAATTCAATGCCCCAAAACTCACCTGTCGTAATAGTCTCTATGGCCCCGATGATCTCTGTCATTACCATACTGGTCATAGGGTCGTTTGCGAGGTGAGCCACTGTTACGGTAGCCTCCTGATCTGTTGTAGTCACCGTGAGGGCGGCGGTCACCGTAGTGATGGTCCTTGTACCTGTGAGTGTCATATGGGTGATGCCGATCCCCTTGCCAGGACTGATTGCTGTTACCTGGGTAGTTATATTTACGCTCCCTTTGCCAATCGCCCCTATCTGTCAAAAGATATACAAGCATTATATGAGGCTTCATTGAAATTGTCAAGTCATTTGTGGTTTAACATTACTGTCTTAATTCCAACATCAAAACCACAGGTCTAACAGTTCCACCACTCACCATCATTAGGAAACTGCCTTTTATGGTTGTATTGTTCTCTGTGGTGGACATGAGGGGGAGGTCCAGGTGGGTGATTGGAAGGAGGGTGGAGCTTAGATGTGGGTTGAGTGCCTGATGAATCCCGGCTTGACCCTGATGGTTCAGGTCTAAAAGGCTTCTTTTTGGCTGGATCATCCTTTTTCTTTTGATCCTTCTGTATGAAACACAAGGAGCAAGTGAGAAAATGGTACAGCAGAAAGACTATAACTACTATATTTCGAGGCTGAAAGCTAAGCCCACCTCTTCCTCCTGCGAACGCTTCTTTTGAGCCATCTTATACAACTTATGTAGTTTCCGAGCCCCAAACTCGGTAAATTTGGACACAAAAATCCAGAGGTTCCTGACAAATTAAACAAATATAGGCTGAATATGATTAAACAAATATCGTCTGAATATGATTATTTTTTCTGTGTTAAAAAACAAATGCAATGAACATAAAGCAATGGGAACATGAGTCGAGGATGAAATCGGGTGTTTAGCGTGCATATGAGACATACCTGCGCCAGGTCTTGACATGCTCAGGGTCACTGTAAGATTTGAGGCACTCAGTGATGCGGTCTCCGATCTTCAGCAGGCATGTGCGAGTGTGCTGCAGCTGTTCTTGTACCGAGAGACCCTCATCTGGCTTATCTAGCTGTTTCAAGGCCTTCTTCACCGGCCTCATCCTCTCCTTACACTGCACAAGTGCCATACAGGTTAATTTTGATCAAATCAACAGCAAATTTATTCACTAACAGTATTATAAACACAATACATCACACATACTAATAGATCATGTCTTTTTAGGGAATGATATGCAAACTAATACAACACTCACAATGCTGAAAGTTTCCTGATCCAGCTCATCATCTTCCTCTCCAATTGGTACCGGCTCACTTCCAGCAGTGATGTGCACTGGGCCCTGAGCCTTCTTCCCTTTGCCTCCTGATTTGGCCTGAAAATTTGAGAAGACAGTTCAACTATCAAATAATAATCATTTCAATAATATCAATTCCCATCCATTTATTCTGATATTGGGCATTTTACCCAGCCTGGATTTAACAAATTTTAAGCTATTGTTTATATTCTGCCTGCTGTTATGTCAAGTATTGTGTGCCTGCTTGTGTACAGTCAAGTATTTAGGCCTTCCAGGTACAGTACTGTGCAAATGTTGTAGCCTGGACAGACACTTTTGATGCATGCACACTGCAACCTAGTGGTCTCTTTCATGCTTGCATTTAATGGCATGCACAAGCAGATGACACACAAACCTGCCGTGAGTCTTAAAAATTAGGATGCACACTGTTAATTAATTCAACAACTGTTACTTAATTCAACAACAACATAAACGAAAGGTCACTGAGCAAAGGATGGCAATGAAATATAACACTTATGTCCATGTTCCAAAAGGAAATGTTCTTATAGTGAAATGTAATATTGAGGACTTGGATGGCAGCATTTCAAATACCTTCTCTTTTTTGGATTTAGAGCGCTTTTTGTCTTTGTCTCCCTCCTTCTCTTTCTTCGGTGTTCCTGTTTTTTCTTTGTTCTCTTTGTTATCCTTTTTCTGTTTCTTCTTTGCAGGTGATTTTTCTGCTCCGTCATCCTGGAAAAACAACAGCATAGTAAAAATACAGCGTGGCTGGTCAGCGCTGTAGATTCTATGTATTTACAAATCTGCATTATAACATTTTTTTGTTATGAGTTAAAGCACATTTAAAGTAACACCTTCACTTCTCCCTCCTCTGATGGGTTGTCAGACAGACGGGGTGAGGAAATCTCATTGGCTAGCTCATTGTTTGGGGCCTTGTTTTTCATTCGAGGTTT
>JAZGTK010015802.1:0-13043 GCA_036877625.1 Ambastaia sidthimunki
TCTTTCTTTCTTTCTTTCTCTCCTAATGTATGTGTACTGTATTTATGTATGTACTGTATGTGTATGTATGTGTATGTATGAATGTATGCATTCATCCATGTGTGTACATGGATGTATGCATGTACGTTACCAGGAAGTAACTATGACTTTTACAGATATTAAATTGGTCTGTTAAAACAATTATTGCAATCTTTTTAATCTTGAGCGAATGAACGTATTAATCATGGCAGCACTCAGTAAATTGTTTTCTTCTTTTGCTCAGACTACAGTCCAGGAAGAGAGTACTGTGGAGTCTCAGCCTGTCCCCAACATCGACCATCTGCTGAGCAACATTGGCCGGACAGGCACCTCTCCAGGGGAAGTGTCAGGTAATGTGTGCCCTGGGCTGGACCTTTTCTGGATAGGTTCACCATGTACTCCTTATTTCAAAGTATAGCTATGAACACAACATGTCACATGTGTAGAAACACAACTCCTACTATAATGTTTATACTTGCACGGTTAAAAAATGTTTTCTGAGCACAAAAGCACTTGTAAAACTCCCTTTATTTTATTAAAGCTGTGCTATGTGCTGTGAGGCAAACTTTAATGCATTTTAGCCACAGTAGCCTGGTGCAACTCTAATTTGTCTGGTTTTGATTTTTAGAATTTATCCTTTGTTACATGTTTTTTTATTACTCTGTGTCCCTATTATTGATTTCAGACAGTTTGTCACATTTCTGTGTTAATAATTTCTCTGTGTTGAGATGAATCTCACAAAACCTTTCAAAGAACATGCCTAAGTTATATTTTACCCCAAGATCAAAAGAAAGAAAATAGATTTTACATGAAGAGGCCTATTTTAGGGCCATTAAAATTTGTAGCATTTTTAATGACAATTACAATATTACAGATGCATTTAATCAGATTCACTTTAAATAAAGTAAAACACAAAAGATGTGAAACATATTATAAATATGAGGGAAGTTTAAAGAAAAATTGTGCTTAATTGTCATCACAATGGTCACAAAACAGTCTTGTTGTTCTTGATGTATGTTCTTAAAATATGCTTTGTTTTACTAAAACAAAAATTACAAATTTCTTTTCAATTTGGGGTGAAATATAAGACGGACATGTTTACTGAGATTCACGTGTGGTTTTCTCTATGTTTTTGTCACCGGGTTGTCTCTGTAACTCTGCCAACTGTTGCACTAACACAGGATGTTCTTTCTCAACGAGAGAAAAAATCCAACAGCTAGAGCCAAATCGCAGAACACGCTTGCCAATCTCTGATCCCTCTGTCCCTAGTGCCCCTCTGTCGCGTGTCCTAAAGGCTTTCCCAGCATTCACACATACTGATCTTGACACAGGCCAAGTGAGCGGAGTCTATCACACCTTGATGTCACTGATGGACTCCATAGTGTCTGTGATGGGCAGCTGGAACTGTAGGAAGAGGGAGGACTGCTGCTCGCAATGTAGCTGTCTAGTCTGCAGACACCCTCGCATTTTATGATGTGGGCGAACAAAAAAGTGAAGGAAAAGTGCAGCAGAAGTGTGGGGTTCTGTGGGGGGTGTGTGGTGTTTATCAGTGTACCTGGCGCAGAGCAGTGCTGCTGTCTCAAAGGCTGTCCGCTGTCTCCCGCCCTCTCTCTCTCTCTCTCTCTCTCTGAACGCTGGACAAACAGAGAGACAGAATGGTAATGCTACTCGATCCTGAATATTACTTGGTCATACCATTTGTCACCACTAAGGGGTGTGCAGGGGGGCTCGGCTCCACACTGAAGAAATAAACCTTTAAAATGTGCAGTTTTTCCAGTGAACAATAAAAACGGAGTGAAGACAGCTATGAATAGCTGTAGCTTGTCCTCACTGGCATTATGTGTTCCCATAAACCCATCTTTTCTGCAGAGCTAGGCCCCTCTCTGACCCCTGTCACATGTGACCTTGGTTCATGCCTTGAGTGTCTTGTCTTTATTGTTGTTTCGGCAAAACACACCATAATAGCTTAAAAAAAATAGTTTTTTAATTACTAGGGTTACTAAGGGTCATCCTAAGTTCCAAGAAGCTCAGTATGCTAGAAACACTCAAAAATGTTTAAAGTCAACATGAAATGGAAATGAAATTTTTGTTCTTTTGTAATCATAAAAATTGGGCATTTTATTGCTCTAATAGAGCCAGGTGTTTGGACAGGAGAGGTAAAAAAATAAGTAGGATTTAAAATGTGTCTAGCACAATCCAGCCAAAAAAGTTGTCTTTTTTTAGAATAATATGTAATGATGTATTGTGCACAATAACACCAGGAATTTAAAAAAAGCTAAATTGGTCAATATTGATTTTATGTTGACTTTAACGTTTATCATATAGGTTATATACTGTTAATACTACACAAGGCAGCCAGGAAATGACATCATTCACAGACTGCATGGCACTTATCATCTCACTCGACCTGTGTCATCTCCATACACCCTATATAACTGCTGATCACTGACTTTTACATATATAAGGGCATTTAAATAATAATGTCAAATTCAGCTGCTCTCTTTTGCAACCATAGTATTTATATGTATCAGATTCATGTTTCCATAGTGTCTTGTGTTGTCTTGTGGTTCTATGTTGTTTCATATTCTCTGTGTTTTCTGGGCGGTCTTAAGCACGAAACATTGCTCCTCACTGGCCCCTACTGGAATTTGTCTGCATGCATGCCTGCTGCTGTTTCGTATCTTTCCTGTCCCCCTGTCCTCTTGTTTGCCCCAGTCTTGTCGGCTTGCACAACCTAAAGGTTATGTTGTTCTCATTACTTCCTCTTCATATGAATTTGTTTGAGCTCATCGGAAGCCACTAACTGTGTATCACTGTTGTTGTTTGCTCCACAGATTCACCAACGAGTGACTCTGCTAAATCTAAGGTGAGTTTGACTCTTTGACAGTGGGCTGCTTTTCTGACATGTCAAGTATAGTGGGTGAGTGTAGTCTTTGCACCAGGCTGACAAGCTTCTCCACTCCCAATTCAGCACCGAAGGGTTAATACCATCATAAAGGAATTAGACAGATGGATCAGAGACCATCATGTCATGCTTACTACATTCAATGTAACAAAATGAATTTATTTATTCACTAAATTGTGCAGTATGTATCGCTGTTTAGGGCTGGGAATCGAGAGATGGTTCTTTTTATTTAAAAAAATACTGGAACCAAATGGCTTTTATGGCATGATTCTTGTTGCAGTTGACTCAGGCACTAAATGGCTTTTTAACTCATTGAATTAGTTAGAATGGTTCTGACTTATTCCTTAAATTGTAAGTCAGTGTTAAACTAACTAAGAAATGTTACTGTGTTATGTGTACTTAAGGTTTGTGAGACATTAGCCAAACGCCCACTGAAAAATAAAAGGTTGTTGCCTTTGTATGCAATCTGCAATAAAATATCTGATGGTGAGAGACACTTCAACTAGTGTAGAAGTTACAACAGAAGTCAAACCTGTTTGTGTAACATGTTTGAAATCTGTCACACCAGTTGTGAGGTGTCCTAAAATAGTTAGGATCATTTTTTTACTTCCACAAAAGTACTAAACGTCAATGGAAATAAGAACCAGAATTGTTAAGTGATATCAGAACTAGATATGTTAAATGAGTTAAGATTCCCATCCCTATTTCTAGCATCCAGCTTTGTTTTCAATTGCAACCCATGCAGCTTTGTCCATGCACTGGTGCTGTTGCAAGTGCTGCTTGTGACATGAGGTTGTTCTGAATGAGGGGCTTGATTTGGAGCTCTGTAACTGTTTTTAATTTTTCTCTCTATGTTCTGTCCTTCAATCTCTGAATTCTGCTGCTTTCTGACAAGCAGGTGGAGTATCTGGGTTAGCCGCTCACAAGGGCAGCGGTCAGGCTTTTTCCCCATGTTTTCTGCTAGGCCTCAATGCTTTTTAGCCTGCGTGCTCGTTGGGTTTCACCATCTGTCACTTCTATCACTTTCTCCATCTCTTTCTTTCTTTTTTATCTCTTCTCAGCAGGGTCCTTGGGGCTCAGGGAAGGATCACTGCAGCCGCGAGTTCCTACAACCACGAGTCTCCTCCATCTTTGCTGCAGCCAACCACAAACGAAAGAAACACAAGGTGAAGCTGCAACCAAGCAGCTCTGATGACGACATTGATACTGTCTTCACCAAGAAGGAAAACTCAACTGAAAAACAGAACCACCAAAACCAGGAGACCATTCCAGGAAGGTCCAGCACAAGCCCAGACAGGAAATCACCTGGACAGATAAAGAATGGCATAGGTGCAGAGTCCACCCCCAAGAACAAGAAGGAGCACAGGAACTCTTTCTTTATAAAGACATCGCCCAGGCTCTTATGTTCACCTGGTTTTAAACGGCAGACCTCTTACCTTCCCAAATACTGCCTCTCAGATCCTTCCTCACAATTAGATGAAACCACCTCAGACTTGGGCACCATGAGTTCTGGAGCTTTTTCTGAGGTCAGAACCAGACCTCAGAAATGGGGGACACCAACATCTGCTACTCCTGAGCTGTTACCAGTTCCTGGGGGGGCTTCAGTGACTGCAGAGGTGAGTTCCATCACCTCAGACTACTCAACCACTTCTTCCAACACATTTCTGATGGGAGTGGAATCCATCACACTAAGCCCAGAAGTACAGTCTGTGACAGAAAGCAGGGGAGGGGACGAAGCAGATGATGAGCGCAGTGAACTCATTAGTGAGGGCAGGCCAGTGGAGACAGACAGTGAGAATGATTTCCCAATGTTTAGTCTTGCCACTGCTACTCCAGACATACCAAATACAGACAATAGCAAAACCACACCCATACTAGACACCCATCGCTTGTTACTCTCCCATAAGCTTATTGAATCCGACAGTCTATTGAGAAGGCGGTCTCTCAGACAGAAGACCGACAGTGATTCATCAGTTGAGACTGGGGCAGTCCCTGGGAACCACGGGATCAAGGAATCAAACCGACTATCTCGAGTTCTGGAGGTGATGAAGAGGGGCCGCTCCACCAGTAGCCTCAGTTCCTCATTCCGCACTGAATCCGGCCATGTTGAGCCAGCATGGCACCTTAAAATCACAGAGAGGCTCAAGTTCCGTCTGCGTGGCTCTGCTGATGACATGTTTGGGATTGGCACACAAAAGTCCCACTCTACAGAAAGACGTAGCAAGAAGAAGGGTATCAGAAGGCGGCATACTATGGGTGGTCGGCGAGATTTTGCTGAACTTGATGTTATTCATGACTGGAGGGAACAGGGTGGGATGGACCAAGGTGCTGAACTGTCTGCTGTGGAGTGCCTAAAACCCAAGTGTGACTCTCAGGACTTGTCCATCCGAAACTGGATTGCTTGTGAGCACCGTCAGTCTGGGGATTACCCGGTCAGTCTGGATTTGGATGGTCAGGTTCCAAATGAGGCAGAAATGGTATTGAATGAAGAAGAAAGCACTGATGAACAGCTGACTTCTTCTGCCTCTTTATGTCCCCAGTCCAGTTCTGACCAAGTAAATGGAAGTGCATCAAAAGGCAAATCCAGAAACAATCTGAATCCAGGAGCTGATGCTCATCCACAAAAAATTTCAGGAGCCCAAGTGGTGCGCTCACGATTTTATCAATATCTTTAAAAGTAAAGGATCATCTGCATGTGTAAGTGTATGTGTGAAGTGAATGAATGTACTTGAGCTAAGGTTACTTCACCTTTTCTCCATGCCTCCTCGCCTCTTTTTTTTTACAAAACATCTATAAATATGAAAATATATTATGAATATAAATTGTATATATCTATAGGCTTATATGAAAAGTAACTGGAGTAATTTTAAAATTTTGTGTTGTTAGTTTGTTTTTGAAGTACTGGAGCTTTTTTGAAAAGCTTGTAATATGGCTTATTGGTGAAGTAGTTCGGTATAGCAACAGCATATTTTTTCCTGACTTAAGACAGAAATGCATTTGTGAAACTGTTATTGAAGGACACTAATGTCAAAAGGAAAGAAAGGGTATCTCTTCCACGGTTATAAAATCGTTTTCAGTCAAATAAACCTCTAATGTTACTCATATGAAGAATGTAATATGCTTGCTGTTATATTGACTAACACATTCATTGCTTGTTGCAGTTTTCATTAGTGAAAAGTGTAAATAATTTCTGTACTTGAATTTTTTTACTCTGAAGGGAAGCCCTGATGGGGGCTGTTTTCTGAGCTGTGCACTGTGGAAATCTCTTTTACAGTGCGTCATACCAGCCAGACATAAATGTGGATGTTTTTTATATTATTACAGGATTGTGAAAGTAAGTGCTAAACTCAAGGCACCAGAGCCTAAGCATCTGCAGTGGTACAAAGTTTGCTGGTACTGTCATGTTAACCCTTTTAAATGCAAAGTACAAACTAACAACAAATAAGCCATCAAATTACAGTTCTGTTTCCTCACAAAAAAGTGCCTCTCAACTGGTTCTGGTGACCCGACCGGTGCCATTTGTTTATTGTGTGTTTCTTTATATGGAGTATGTATTGTGAATGACTTTTTTTCAGAAAGATTATAAAAAAGAAAAATTAATTTTTTTATACAAAATTATGCAAAAGCAGACCCAGATCGTCCACAAATTCATTAGTCTTTAGGGAATAGTTCACCCAAAAATGAAAATTAGCCGTTAATTTACTCACCCTCAGGCCATACAAGGTGTAGGTGACATTTTGTCTTCAGTAGAAGATTCAGTAAAGAAGATTTTTAGGTGAAACCATGGACCTTGATGGTTCATAAAATGCAAGTCTGTGGGTTCCATTGGGTTCTTTGTGAGTAAAAATGCAGGAAACACAAAATTAATGCCTACATATCAACGATGCATGGCCATCTCACGCACCCAGTGGTGGAATTTAAAAAAATTTCAAGAGGAACAGTGTGGTCAAGGTTTTTTTTGGTGTTGTGGGAAGGTGTGTGCGTGCGTGTGTGTGTGGGGGGGGGTACGCACTGTCTCTTTTGCCTCTTTTTTGTGCTTATCTAATAGTAAACAGAAATGGTGGTTTTACAGAGGGGATGCAGGGCTGCGGCTATAGCCTGTAATAATTTATCATGACTCTGTGTTATGTTGAAACAACATTGTAAAAGTAATTAAATTCTGTGTTTAATAATAAATAAATAAATTTAACAATCAGAATACAAGATAGTTACTAAGAAACTACTTGCAGTTCATAGCTTTTTTTAGTTATAAATAAACAAAAAAATAATTGGCACCCTTACCCCAATTTGCAATGATAAGTTTATAAAAATCATTTAATATTCAAGCTGTCAAGTCTGATTTTGTGGGAAATGTCAGTTTGACATTAAAATATGATGAAAATTCGAAGAGTGGCATGTATCAAACAGCAGCAAAAAGTGTTTTATTTGTATATATTATGCTGATATTTTCTACAAAATGAGTTTTACAAAAACAAATCACAGTACAGAATAAATGGGATTAAAATAATAAAAAGTAAATAAAGTTGCAAAGCTGCAAAGTAATATGTTTGTATATATTTTGCATAAATGAAAACGATGAATGAAATCATCGTAATTTAGAAGGTTTTAAATTAAACATAACTAAAATATGTCCTCCAGCATGGCCAGTCAGCACCAAAGCGCCACTTTCAGGTTCAGGTTTTGACATCAAATTCAAGTTTAATTACCATGGCACCACCATGGCAACTGAAACATTAAAATGGTCGCCTCTAAAAAAAACTCACTCCTGGGGAACAACTTACTTGTGAAAAGGTTAACAGCAAGTATTCGTTTTTGGGTGAACTAAGTCTTTGTATACTCTTTTCCCTGGTCTTTTATTGAGGTAGTTACTTAAATGTGTAATGTTTTGTCTGTTACCTTTTGTCCACAAACAAAACCACATCCTTTGTCAGAGTTGAGCAGTGAAGTAGCCAGCATGAAAGGCAGGAGTTCCTCAGGAGACTGTGCATGACAACATACTTCTGTGTGCAGATTCCACCTTACTGTTGTATACTCAAATGTGTGACTCCTAACTGAAAAAAAACACTGGAAATAAATTATCTTATTTGTCAGTCTCATTTACTTGTCATCGACTTTAAAATTCAGTCAAATGAGCACAGTGAATTTTTGAATTGAAATTTAGGTAGGCTTTAATGTCACTCATGATTAATTTTATTCTTAAACTGAAAATTCCAAACAGCAAAGGTTTACTGAGATGAAGCAAGTATTACATGGCTATCCATGAGGTGACCTCCTCAACATAGAATAAAACGTCTTTTATTCAGCTGCTGATATGATTGGGGTCTATAGCTCATGTAAGTGTGATTAATTTATACATTTTTCATATAAAGTACCTTTATGCAATAAAAGTCTAAGTAAACTTTAGAAAATTCAGTTAAAAGTGCTCATGTTATTTATTTTCTAAACAGAAGGGGGCATTGTGGGATCACACATTTTGTTATAGTTGCTTTGTTTTTTACATTTGCGGTAAAGCATACAGTTTGCTGCAGTTCACGCAATGGTACATGCTACACTGCTTCAATATTTAGGGCTTTCCCACGACCATGCCAGTTGTTTAAAAACAGCATTTTTAAAGCTCTTTCCTTTTAATTTTATTTAACTATTGCCAGTAAGTACAACTAAAATTTAACTCCACTTCAAATTTCCACTTGTAATTAAACAGTGCTTTAACTACTATTTAGAATTATATGAATTACATTTTTTTGTTATTCGGGTGCCCCTTCTGACACTTTAATATGCCGTGCACAACTTATCAATATTTTCCTATTAACTTTAGTTTTTTATAAATTATTTTTGCAACTATTTTTGCATTATTTTTTGCATCTTAAAATAATTTTTGATCTTAAAGAGCGCATTGGCTTTTAGGGTGATCATAGGAGGTCATAAATGCATGAACTAGCTGTTCTGCTTAATGATCAAATAATATGTTCTGCAGTTTAGCAAAGTTTCCAAGGTACAAGAAGGCTGTTTTTTTACATTTTAAAAGACAAATTGCTGTCTGATATAACACTCAAGTTTTTGACTGTTGGCTGCGGTGATCCTTTAAGTTGAAAATTGTATTTTAGAAGCTTCTGTTTACAGGTTTTTGGCCCAAATAGTTGAAAGTTGAAAAGTTTTATTTAAATTTAGGAGAAAAACATTACTGGTCATACAATGAAGCTACTTCATGTTGTTTGGCAAACGTTTGTTGTTTACATTTTTTAATACTCTGCTCATTTGTGTGTGTTCTGTGTGTATCCAACGGGCAACTTGAGAGCGACCGGACACAAAGGACCCAGTTCTCTTTTTACATGCATGATGAGTAGTTGACTTAATACCGGATGCTGAATTGTCATCAGGATCCATTTGCTAACTCAGCAGCTGTAGACTGGCAAAATATTTCATAGATATCTGGAACTGCTTATGACAGCACAGCCACATTTTCATGTTTAAACAAGAGTTTTACAATCTCACAAAAACATAGCAGACTAAATATTCAGCACTTTTTAGCCAATAATTTTTATATAATGGTTGTGCTGATATAGTGTTGATGGAAAAGTTGAGAGCACTGCAGATTTAGACCTGAGTGCCACCCAAGGAAGGGAACTTTTGTGACATTCACAAAAGTGAGAATGTTGACATTAATAATTAAATGGTACATGACATTGTTAAAGAAGCTATCCTGGTTAATAAGGCATGAATGGGAATGCAAAAGGGTTTGTGTAAAGGTCTGGAGTAATAATAATCAGCCTTTACTGGTAGGAGGGTGGGGGGAGTGGCTACTGTGGGGACCAGCCACCTACGAAAGAAATTGATTATTAAACATTAAATGATGTTTTTTTGAAAATGTAGAAATGCAAAAAGGTTTCTGTTAGGGCTATGGAAAGTCCCCACAAAGCATAGAAGTGTGTGTGTGTGTGTGTGTGTGTGAGGGAGGGGGGGGAAGGAAGGCAAATAGGCACATGGCTGGATAAACAGGAATAATTGCAGGTGCCAGTCTGTCTTATGGTCTTTAATGTGAACCTGTGGGAATAATGGAAGAACTGCAGAAAAATGCAAAGGAGAAGGTGAACTGAGCAGGACTGTCAATAATGTGATATAGTTATAATATAAATCACATAGCCTAACACTGTAATATTTTTCTAATATTTAAGTAAATATTTACATTTTCTAATATTTAAGTAAAACTATCACAACATTCGTTAAAGGAATAGTTCACCAAAAATATAAATGATAGCATCTTTTATGCTATGCAGTATAATCAGTATAAGCCCAAAACCTGTTGTTTAAGAGTCATTTAAATGGGACTATCATTGTCTGCATAACTGATCTTCATGCACCTCCTCCACATCTCTGTTTTACTAAACAGCTGCACTGATAATAACACCCTCCAAAAAGTATCACAGATTGATTTTCTATAAATGCTTTTCAGACGAGTCTTTTCTCTGTTTGATGGGTGGAAGAGAAACAGAGTCTATTTCTCACACTGCATTTGGGAAATCACTAGCCCTGAGAGGGTTGTGTGTGAAATATGATATGAGAGCGCACTCTGAGGGCCATGCAGGCCTGGACTGACAGCTGAGTGATGGGGCTGGAAAGCTCAGATCTATGGCCCGTTAAAAGCAGGAACAGTGTGCACACCAGCCATCACATCTGCACTCAACCATGTACATGGATATAAAAACTGTTTGAAAAGTGTGTGGTATTACGTCAGAGAATAACAATGACAGAGACTTGACAGTTATTTTCTTTGGCAATATTGATGCCCATAGACATGATGTATTTTACTGAGCAAACACAGGAAAATCATTAATAAAGTGAAAATGGGTACTAGTTCTTAGGGACCATCGTCTAGAGTCCCCCTTCCTCCAACAGATATCATGCACCTAGCCTGTTATGCTTTTTTTAATATTCAAAAATTGCATTTGTTGCAATCCCATTAAATACTGTGATCACAATCCTGAGGAGAGATTCACTAATCAGTCGCGGTTACCATGGAAATGCAGCAAAAAAGTTCAGCGGCGACCATCCACTCCAATGAAGCTTTGCAAATGATGTAATTGAGTCAGTCTCCCAAACTTCTAAAACAATTTATAAAAACAACATTACACATAATGCACTGTAACAAGACTGTGACGCTACAATATGAAAGATAATGCATAGTATTAAGACTGAAAGTGCAAAAATATGACATATCAAATTTAAGCAAAGTAGCAAGAAACAGTTGGATATCTACACCAGGTCAATCACACCGGATCTTCACTGTATTTATAATAAAATGAAATATGATGCAAAAACACAACCATTTATTATAAAAGTATGTCTTTAAAGGGGTGAAGCAAGAACACATCTGGGGATTTAACTTGGCAAGATGTGATCTTTGAAGATGTAAATTGCAACAGTATTTGGCCAGCGAGTGACGACATATTTTAAGTCTATAAGAACACGAGAACACACAAGAACGCATATTGAGGATTGACCTGAGTTTTAATACATTATAGCGATGTTACGCTTGGTACTGTGGTGTGTAATGACGGGTCGGAAGACAGAGGATCCATCTGCAGCTTTTATTGAACACAAGCGTAGTCAAACAGGCAATGGTCAAATACCAGCAAACGGGAACAATGTAGGCAACACAATAACAATAACACAGTCCAGGCAGAGATCAGGGCAGGCAGCAAACACAGAGAGTAATCCAAAAACAGGCAAGGTCGAAATTGCAGGCAGCAAACAATCAGAAGCGGGGTACAATCCAAGGTAAATATCAGGTAAGTATTACGCTCAGAAACGACCACCAGGACAAATCAAGACTTCGCAAAGAATGCAGAATCACTGTGAGTATAGCGTTACTGATTACAGAATGGCCGCCACCTGTGATGGGCGTGGCCTAGGTACGGGGTTTGTGGGAAATGTAGTCCTTAACAGTTAGTGTTTCGGAGAGGGCTCCCGCTGGTGGCGATTGGAGGGAGTCACAGAGGCTGGATTCGTGACAGTGGTGTCAAGAACCTAAGGTACTTCCTGTCGGAGCGCCGTATCAAGGCTTGTATTGTTTTAGTGAAACATGATGTCTGAAGCCTTGTTTGAGTGTTTTATTTGAGGGAAAACACCGACCATAAAAATTTAAAATAATTTACATTAAAAAATTAATTTAAAAAATTTAATTTCCCTTATTTCCCTTTGTTTAACAAAAGCACTGCCCAATTACAAAACAGCGCTGAGCATACAAACTTTGACACATGAGGGGGTTTTGAGAGGGGTTTAAGAGGGTTTGAGGGGGTCTGACACATCAGTCAAAGTGTCCTGCAAAAAGTAAAGCACTTCGCAAAGCACTCCAAACAAACAAGGCTTCAAACTTCACTGGTGGCGTTACCGTAAGAAACCAATACCCACGGGAAGGACCTGACGTTCTCAACATAAACCCAACATCATTTAGAATCAATAAAACCTTCCACATAGTGGTTACACCTGATACAGAGGCTTCGAAGTTTATGTTTTTTGTGTTGTTATTATATTTCAGCCACTTTTATTGATGAAAATGTATTTTCCTAAATGGATCAGCTACTTTGTCTAAAATTGATTCTAGTTCAATTCAATATTGATTAGTTACAGTATTTCATTAAAATGTTTTGCAGACATGGAATCCATATTTAAATGTAAATTCTGGCAACTGAAACCCTCCTTTTTAGCTATGTTACTGAAATAAACATTTACATTTACAATAGGGGACATATTCACATCTTCTTACGGTCCACACAAGACATTTTCACATCTTCTTACAGTGTTTTCCACAGGATTTAGTGAGACTAAATTTAATTATTTAAATTATTGTAATTAATTATTGATTGCATATATATATGAATGGTGATGATAAGACACAAAAATCACATACACAACATGTAGTAAATGAGTTCATAAATGGTGCATTGCATTGCATGAATTCTTACAAAATGTATTTAGTCAAGAGCAAATGATGATTCTCTCTTTTTGTTTCTAGAAATGGATAGAACTAATACTGCACAGACTGTATTGAGCAACCTGTTTCTAAACTTTATCAGAAACTGGACATTGTTTTTGGAAAAGTAAACCAGTTTTTCTTGGCTCT
>JAZGTK010015803.1:0-13043 GCA_036877625.1 Ambastaia sidthimunki
AAAAAAAGAATAAAATAAATACACAATAATGCAGTTACCCTCAAACATCTAAATGTCGCCCCTTATCTGCTGGGTAGCTATGAAGAACATCAGAATTGAGAAGCTCCATGTGCTGTGCTATGAACTTGATGGAGATCAGAAGCAACTTTTGGCCCTCGAGCTGCAAAAACTGAATGTAATCAGGCCTGACAATTGATTTTTATACATTACGGCCCAGCGCTTCTGCATCTTCCACACGGATAAAGAGGAAATGTGCGTTCAACTGTGTGCATTAGGAAACCGGACTGCACATGGACCACACGCGTAAACAACAGCCCCCTGAACCCGAGTCCAGGGCATGTGGCTTTCTTCCCTTCTGCTTGTTTATGTCTTCATATCGCTCTCGCCGCATTAAACATCCGACAGTGCGGCACTAGATCACGAATCCTGCTTTGCAAGGAGCAGATTTACTGTTTATTTCCTTGGGCAGTTGCCCTCAGCAGACTCAAGCGCAAAATCGCAGGAGTCTCCTGCAACTCAGCACCGCACGGATTCCCTGATGCCTCAGCAATGTGTACGCAGTATCGAACCGCCTGTCAGATCCTGGAGTCATTAATGGCAGAAAGGGATTTGCAACGTTCTCTCTTCGGAACAGGCTGGAAGTTCTGAAGGCGTTACTATTGATTCATGGAAAGTAGCACGGAAGAAAGCAGCAAAAGAAAGGATGGATGGCTGACCACGTCTAAACTTTCTGATCCTTCAATTTGCAGATTAAAGAAGTCTCTAGTGAATTAAATCCACGGTTGGAGAACGTCGCTGAGCAAATTTGACAGAGCAGCAGTTCTGAGATGAAGCTCTTGAGGAGATCAGAAGATAACCTCAAATGCTGTGATTAGAATTAGAGTTGTATTTAACCCAAGATGTTCTTTAAAGCAAAATGCCCATTTAACAATTTAAAACAACTTGATAATGGTACAGGACATCACGTGTGGGGCTGTAATAATAACAGATAAAGTCACAACGCTAACAGGCAAATGACCCCATACAAACTCAAACTCATTTTCTCAGTGTTTGCCTGGAAAATAAATAAAAGTTTTAACTGTATAAACAACATCCACAGAAAACTAAACAAAAAGAGGTTATATCATATATCATATAGCCAAGCTAGTACTAACATCGAACACACATCATCAGTTGCACCCAAAGAGTTCTCAGTTATGTCTCATTTAAGCATCGGCTCAGATGTTTCTCCTAAACTTCTTCTGAAACATAGATACAAATGAGAATATACTTGACATAGTAAGAGAACAGGGCTATGAAATGAATGCGGATAACACAGATCAGACAGAGTGTAAATATTTCTGATATTAATCAGGTTACTCAAACTGTGAAATAGTCCTTCTATCTTTAAACCCTCTTAATAATGTCAGATCCAGCACCTGTATGCGCTTGGTGATGAATTGTGTCCACTGTAACGTGTCTGCTGTTCATCACAGTCATGTTTGTGATTCATCCAACCCTCAAACCATAATCTTCAGTAATCCCTCTAAACTGCCATAGAGAGTCTCGACTCCAGCTCTCTGCCCAACCTAAGTAATCCCTGCGGCTGCTCCGAGAGGAAAACGTTACTGAACAGGATAGAAAAGGAGATGAATGGAAGGAAAAAGGCATATTGGGGCAAGAGGAGGATTAGATGGAGAGGAAGAGAGAAAACCATTAGCGTTCATGGAAGATTCCTGCACATGCTTCTGGTGTACTGACTGGAGCTCAGGGGGAATTTGTGGACCATATGACACAACGAGATGCTAGGCAGTATTTTAGTGACTGACAGCCTCAGTCACCATTTACTTCATTGTACTGAACGTGAAAAAAAGGGCAATGTCAAAACTATAACAAAATTTCTTCTTATGTCTTTCATTGAAGATTAAAAAGTTACACTGGTTCAAAATAGCATGAGAGTCAGTACATTTTATTTAGCAGTGTACTGTTCCTTTAAGCATTAATGCATTTTAAAAAGTTTTTTGAACAGGCTTAATTTTTATTTTTTAGTGTAAATTAGGATGTGGCTACAAAACTCGGTGCCAAAAATACATGCAAGCCTTTTTTTAAAAAGTCAGGACATTTATGTAGAACTTAAATGTCAGAGCAGCGGTAATGTAATGAAATGATGATAAAAGATCCGCAGACACAATTCATTCTCTAAACCTGTTAGCCAGGACAGTACAGACTTACTGCCCAATCAGGTGTTATGCAGTTTTCTGCTGTAAGGGAGACTGAGGGGCCCCTCTGATGCAGGGAAAAGCAGGAATGATGGAGGGTGCCTGTATACGGGCTGCCGGCACCGTTAACATTGCTAAATATTTGATGAGGAGTCTGTACGCTCCCATCATTAGTCTTGCTTGATATCTCAGCAGGAAAAATAGATTCCATTATCGCTAAATTTGTACTGAAGTACAGGCTGTGGAAAGTGAGGTGAGAATACGAAACAGGATTTTGAACAAAGTCATTTTAGATGAAGTTTAAAATAGGGCGGCTGAAACTGAGCGGCCATTTGCAGCTATCAAGTCTTTTAATGTAATTTATCCACATGCATTCAAAACACTAATGGAGAAAGCTGTTTAAATCAAGAAACTGTTTAAAATAATACGAGAGGCAAACATTACTTTTGCATTTAGTTCAGTTGTCTTACTGGCTTAGTTCCTAAAACAAATTCAGTTTTTGCTTTGTAGACATTTTAAAACAATCAATTTTAAACATTTGAACATTTTTATTTATTAACGTCAAAGGCCTTCAGGTTATAAAACGACTGCTCAGCTAAAACTGTCCTGAGGTGTGACATGCTTGACACAGACTCCATCTCACACTGTTTGTCATGTCAGCAGCCCGTCCACATGAAGTGACCAGTGAGAGCTGATTAATGTAGCCGTCAATCATTTTCCTCAAGTGCGATTAGCAAAACTAGCCTTGTTTTTCTTCTCACACTCCCTTGTTCTGTTACTTTTCTACTCTGTGATGTTTATTCATTAATCTTGTGCAACAATAATCATGACATGCAGCTTTCTGGAACAGTGTTTTCACAGCACTAAGGAGATTCCTGCAGATTATATTGTAAATCACACAAAATTTTCTGCGATGCACAGCGTGTTATTTTAGTTTTATCATGAACAGCACACAGCCAATTGAGAGTAAAACTCACAGATATACAGTGTGTGTGAAAAAATAACAACTGACCTTCTGAATAGTTAGTCAAGGAACTGGGGAAACAGGATGCGGGAAATATGCACCAGGTTGCTGGTGAAATTAGTGGCATTTGGTTAGGTAAGCATCACTATTAGTAAATATTACGGCTAGGGTGTGGGCAATTTTAACGTGGACCTGTAAGCACCCACCTAGCAACAAACACAGCCTCCCTAGCAACCATCTAGAACACCAAACGCATAAATGTAAACACCCTAAAAACTACTCAAAATAAGCAACTGCTAAGCAACCACGTACAACACATTTGTATCAATGACTTACACGTGGACAAACACCACTTTAGATATAGATTATCCCAAGATTCAGATCAAGAAACCAGATCAAGAATATCCTAATGTAAACCTGCTATGATCTGCAAACACTTTCCTTTCTATTTCTATACTAGAATTCTAGTTTGTCTATTGAGATTTCGTTTAATTCTTAGTTACTCCCATTAGGATTAGTTTTAAAGGATGGGTATTTTTTTACTGGATTTGACTCTGATCACGGTGGATTATGACAAGTTTCTGTGCCATAAATATCTTACGATCTGATCCAACAGTGAGATATTCATTTGTGAAATCATCCGCATGTGGTTTAACACCTTCACCAGTTGGTATTTACATCCTGCAGTTTCGTTCGTAAAGCGCTCAAATAAAAGTCACCCTCCTTCCTACACTGAGCTGAGCATCTGTTAGCCTTCAAATATGACGCACCGGTTTAGAGTTTTTATTTTTTTTTCTCACTTTAGCCGTCTGTGGCCTAGTTGTGTGTTTCTCTGTTAAATTCTTAATAGATGTTGAGAACAGCATGGAACTCACTCCAATATCTTGAGTTGCCAAAAGAAACAAAAATAGCTCTCCAAATGGCTTCGAATAAAATAAAGATGGACTACAGTATTTTTATTTTTGGAACTTCCGCTTGCATTTAACGCGACAGGAATTTAAGAGAGGTGTAAAACTGCACTGCTGATTTTTTCTGCAAGCAAATCTTTCTTTTGGAGGGTTGCTTGTTTCATTTGCATTTTAATAGAGCTAAACTATCAGCTGCATCCTTTGAACTCACTGTTGGTTTGAAAAGCTCTGGATAAAAGACGTTCTGGAGAAGATTCTTTTTGGAAACATGAGAATATCCATAGATCACCTTTGAGGAGGAAGTTGTCAGTGTTTGGTTCGATGCTCGACTGTTAAAGGGGTTTACAACACATTTATATTAATTAGTAAATCCAGCTGTCACAGGCAGTGGAAAGAAACGAGGTTGTTTATTAGCGTCTCAGCAGTGCACGCTCAAACTGTGATGTGAGGAGCAGGATGTTGTGGTGGCATTGGGTGGCAGTGCCAAGCTCTCCTCTGAAGGGCACTGGACTGCTGAGCTCCAGGCATCTCTATAGCATCAACTTAAACTCACTGCACTGTGCTGCAAAGCTCTGCAGTGTGTTTGCAGAAATGATGAAGTCCAGAAATCTTTGTGACACCTGAGTCATGGTTTACACAAGAATCTCATTACCACTGCTCACGACCCAACTTACCCAAAGGCCCGGAAGAAATCTGTTCAATAACACTCAAAACTCAAGGGGCCCGCCACATTGTGGGGGTCTCTCTCACTCTACACTCCACACACACACACAGACTTCACACAGAGTTCACAAAGTCAGAAACAACACTTTAAACTGCCTCTGTTCTCTTAAAATTTGAATTGCTCTGTGTTGTACATATGGGTTTCATTGCCAACCCTGCATCACTGCAGCTAATGAAGATTATGATTGTGATTATGGTTTTCATCACGCTTCATTATGAACACCCACAGCATGAGAGAGACATATGGTGGAGAGAGAGACAGAGAACAGCAGGAAGCACAAATCTCTCTGCTCACCACTTGTCCGTCGAAAAGTAGACAGTGTTTAAGCCTAAACTCATTACTTCCTGTAATCAATCTCTCATTAACATTTTTTTGTGTTCCTGCTTTTATAGTGTAAACAAAATTGTTTTTTCACTACTGTAGGACAGTAGAGATGAGTCTGACAGGAAATGCATTTGGACTGAGGAATCCTCTTGGATATGCAAATTTGCTCTTTATTAAAGCATCATATCTCCAAGTGATGTTAGACAGATGTTTGGTCTTTCTGCCTGTCCCTGAAAATCGGAATAATCCCACCCAAGTATGATAATAAAACCAACAAACATCTCCAGCGTTCTGTTGATAATCATCCATCCGCAAAACAAATGCCTGCATTGACTTTTGCTTGTTTTTACATTATAATCTACAGATTAGAGAACAGAGTGGTATGTCAGAGATATTAGGTAGGAAATCCTACATCCAATCTGGAATGGGACGCAGCGTTATTGTTGGCCCTTCGAGCGGATTTATGGTTCACTGGATGAAGGGTTGTTCTCCATCACTCGCTATTTTCTGCTGATCAAGTCTTTCCTGAAGAGTTATGACCTCATCTTCAACTTACTGCAGCCCCCTGACCATCAGAGCAGAACAATTCCTGTATTGCTATCAGAGTGAGTTAAACCTTTAGCTATAACTGCAGCATTTTGATTTGCCTGTAGTATCTCTTCGTAATTTAGCTGTCACGTTCGCAGAACATCCAGAAACATGATCTAAACAAACATAGATGAAAATGTTCGGTTGATGCATCTCAAGCGCGCAGCCCTGCTGTAATTACTCAATGCGATCCAGTCCAGAACGCAACAGTGTTGCAATTGCTTTCAAACACTCCTGCCATTGAACTGGATGTGTTGTTGAGGTAATTAGCTGTAAACATGCAAAACTGACTTTGAAAAACTTGCTGCTACGCATGCAGTGGAAACGACGGATGCAAATCTAACAATTGTAGGTTGCAAGCTAACATTTCCATTAAGTAACACTAAAATTAAACATTCTAGGAACATTCAAAATGGACGTTATTTTTAGACACTGTATTAACATTATAGTTTGGTTATAAGAATATCTAAACTTTTTTAATTCTGTAACATTTTAAAACACAATGATAAAACTTTCTATTGCAAGTCGTTATTGAAAGAACACTTTTGATATTTTAAACTTCTGAGAATGCTCCCATTTAGCTTGAGATATTAAGCTCTCCATAAATGTGTGATTTGATAAGCTTAATAAATCTAATAAAATCTTACACAACTTTTAAAATCTCTTTTTCACGTTGTTTGTTTGACTGAAGTATAAATGTACAATTGACTGACAGCTCACTCCAATTAATGGGTTTGTTTTTGGCTCCCCGGAGCCCAATATAATAATCCAAGTGTAATGTCATTAGCTTTGAGGCTTTTGTGGTTTGAGACTGTCAGGATGGAGAGATGTAACAGAGTTGATACAGATGCTGCACCTCATTCCAGAGTTTTCTCACATAAACAGGATTAGAGACTGTTCCTCTGCAGATACAAAAAGACAAAACAGCGCTAAGTTGAATGTGAGCGAGTCTCTGGTTTGAGGTCACCACTATGCCAATGTCGTTTCAGAAAACAGACTTAAAATATTAATGATTCTTAATATTGCACTTCTGAGGTCAAAATCAAATAAAATGCTAAATAAAAATACCCCCCTAAACTAAAGCCTATTGGCAATTAAAAATGTTTTAATAGGAAATACGTCAACGCAGGTATGAAAATTGTGCTTGTCAAGCTATTTCACGGGGTCTTAAATCTGGGCTTGCGTTTTTATTCCTATTTCATTTCTCAAGCTTTTATCGTGTAATGTGACAGTAAGTGCTCTGTGCGTTCGGCTCTGTGTGACATTTCAAATGACTGTAATTTATGCAGCCCCCTTCATCGTCCCCAGCCGCAAACTACACGCCACACAACCCTGCAGAATTATTTCTTTGCGTCTGCTTCTTAATGCGTGAAATAACCGAACGGTGCGCATCAGGCGCAAGTCCAGCAACGTGAAATGCTCGCAAGTTTCTCGCAGCCAAACATTCTTATGCAAATTCCACGTTTATCAGAGTCTGTAAGACAAAGATAAAACTGAACACGGAAGGACTGATGGAGGTAGACGGAGAGAAAAGGAGAGAGAGACTAACATGATTAAATTGTGCCAGTGTTTGTGTGGAATAATCCTTCTGCATATAATGACACGTCTTCCACTGTAACCACATACATACCATGTGCCATCACACACACACACACACACACACACACACACAGTGAGTAAGGAAGACTGCATTGGTGTCAGAGCATCAAAGCACTTCTAAAGTGTTTGAAATTCACTGTACACACAAAGTTATTAATTCAGAATATGAAGCCATCAGTTCCGACCAGTTAATTACACCTCAGCGGAATATGAGATTGTAAATGTCCCATAATTCTTTGTGGCTGCAGGATTATTTTTGAATCTGGTATGAATCACATTAATATCGTCTTTTGTTTGTGAACAGAGACAAGAATCCGGATCAGCTGCAAATAGCAAACCAGCAGGTGGAGAAGGTACGAGTCACTTCTTTACACTGGAACTACACAATTCATTATCTGTAAATGAAGATCAAATCTTTCAGTACTCCTGAAAATATCTTTTTAAAACAGGTTAAGTGCTTAACGTGCACCAAAAGGAGCACCAAACAAGTTCTGAAACCTGAAACATCTTAATGATACGCTTCAATACACAGTATGTCCTTTCCACAGATCCGTCCAAGAAGGACGTCCCTGCAGATGACTTCGATATTGACATGGGGGCACCTGAGACGGAGAAGGCCGCCGTCGCCATCCAATCGCAGTTCAGAAAGTTCCAGAAGAAGAAACAGACCGTGAAATCATAATCATGCCCGTATGGGCAGCCCTGGCCCCGCACGGGCCCAACGGCACCATTAGGGCAGGGAGATGCATGTCAGATAAACTGCACTGTTTTTGGGTGGGGCTCATGGGTATATTGGGGGTGGTGGAGGGGGGTGGGCGGATGAAAGGTGAAATGGCAGTTTGCCTTTTGCTTTCATCTGTCAGGAATAAAACGTGATCTTTGGTGATTTGGTTCCCCGTAGTGCATAGATTTTTTCGATACGATATTCTTTCCTTTTAAAATGCTTTTGTTATTTTTGATAAATTTGAACAGATGTAACAACTATCTCATTGGAGTACTCGATGCTACTTCCTGTCTTTAAGACCAGACAACGAAGATGTTTAATGCACCTGCAGAACAATGTTGCTCAAGAAACATCCAGCACAACGTCTGCAACTCAGATAGAGATCATTAAAATACAAAGAGACATATTTAACCTTTCACCTCTGTTGCATTCCTCCATCTGTATAGATTAACTGATATTGTGTTTGATGTTATCATTATTGTTTTTCCAAGTCTATGTTTTGTCTGCAAACAGTGTTGTGTGTTCTAATATTCCTGACACCAATGGAAATAATAATTATATGTGAACTGAATAAATATTGGGATGACCTACACAATGTTGCCTTTAACATTATTTTTCTTGACTTTATATTGTCTATATAGTTCAATTTCTTTCTTTGCTTCAGTTATTTGACATTGCTTGTATCTAAAATGTAAAAAATTCTCCTTTTGCACACCTAGCAAATGAAATATCCATTGCTTATTGACTGATCGGCTGTAAGGGATCCAGATTTGGTTTTGGATTCACACCACTTCACACCGCATCCTGTCTCTGTGTATATATATATATATATATATAAGAGCATCTGACTGTCTAAACGTACCCAGTACAGGGAAGAAAACACAACTCAGGGATTCTTACTGATCCAAAATCTAATGCTCACATAGACAAATTGTCTATGTGACAAAAGAAACACAAAGAAACAAAAAACTGCGCTCACTACTCAATCTGCTAAACTGTAAATTCACACTCTGAATATACATTTACATTTATTCATTTGGCAGACGCTTGCGACTTACAGTGAATTTAAGGTATACATTTTTATCAGTACTTGTATTCCCTGGGATCGAACCCACAACCTTTGCACTGCTAATGCAATGCTCTACCAGTTGAGCTACAGGATTACATGTAGAGCACATTGTATATAATGTGTGAACTCTTGTTCAGGATCTAAATGTGGATTGCTTGAACTGGAGAGCCATTAGCACAGATTTTTTTTAGTTGCCTCGGTGCATGCAAACCTTATCTTGCAGTTCCAGATAACAGCTATGTATACTACCATACTACTTTAACTGTAGTATGTACTGTGCACTGTTTATGAATTTTCTGCATGCATGAAATACTCAGATATCCAAAATAAGACAGTATACAGTTAATACTGCACAGTTTTCAGAAAACAGTAAGCTAGCACCCCAGCTAACAATTTTAGGTTGTAAAAATGTTTTGGTAATATTACCATTAAATTAAGTTCTAGGACATGTTACAAATCATAATGTTATGTTAGAATAAGACCATTATTCAAACTTTTTTTAATTTTGAAATGTTTTTAAAACATTTCAATAACACTTAAAATTACATTTGATAATATATATAATGATATATAATATATATGTTTGAAAATGTTTCTGATAACATTGAGAAAACGTTTAGAGAATGTTAGCCAATGTTCTGAGAACGCTCCCTGTTAGCTGGGACTCCATTTTAAACACATCCTCACTATTTGACCAGACTGCTGAGTCAAAGTTTTTCCGAGAAATTACATTAAAAACCGCAAATGTTTCTATATCCGAGATAATAACATGCAATACAGCACACGCAGGTAACAAACGCAGTGTGGTACGTTGCATACTGCAAACCACAGCAAATCCATGCATTCATTTCATGCATACAGAAAATGTGCATACTGTGCAATAGTGTGCATGCTACACGGTAAAGCAACAGCAAGATATATAAGTATATAAGATATATACTGCAGTATGGTAATATTCGTTTAACAAACCGAATGAGAGGATATCAACCAATTTCTCTTCATTGCTAAATCGAATCAGCGTTGAGCCGCTGTTTCTGAATTCAGTCATACATTATTCATGCATTATTTATGACAGCGGTTAATAACTGCTGAGCAGAGGTCTATAAATATGTGCCAGGGACGTTTAATTTGTTGTGCACTTCGGAGGAAGATGGAGAATACAGTTGTCACAGTGACTAACGTGTCCCCCCATTACCCACCGGCCTGACAGAGCCCATAAAACCAATTTCTGCCCAGCGTTCAGGGAATCAATACACCAATTTAACAGAGTCGCTCGCTGCACTATATAGACCGAGAGGTACGACACGACACAGCCAAAACAGCAAGATAAACAGAAATGAAAACGGGAATATTACAACGGGAATAAATGAAATGAAATATTGCCATTGCGGAAATTCACCATGGTAACAGTAAAGCGCCAAAATAACGTTACCGCAGTGACAACAAAATGCGTTTAACCGGATATGAACCGCTGTCAAAACAGCCAGAAACAAAATATGGTATAATAAATGTTGATTTATATTATAAAAATGTCATCATTTCTGTCTGAAAGAGAATATTTATAAAGTTTCACAGTAGTGCCAATGATTGTTATGTTGTAACTGTAATATTTTGGCTGGTTGCCATGGTAATGGTTTTATATAAGTGATGTAAAACGGCGCATTTAAAACCACTCTTTTTTTGCAACATAATATATATTATATATAATGTGAAATTAAGCACTTATAATAATAATAAAGTTTATTTTTACTCACCTCATGTCCCTGCGACGCGTCTTTTAACGCGACCGCAACAAGTGATCGTATGCAAATGAGGACGGTGTGCGTCAGGTGCCAAACATGACGACATATAACCACAACAGTGTCTCACGAGGACATGGGGGTGAATAAATGATGACAGAATGTTTGTGTTTTGTGAGCTTGTTATTTAATACCATTATAAGTTACTTTAAGTGTAGTTTCAACTTTTTGATTAAAAAATGGCTTATTTTTGCTTATTTTCTGGCTTCAGGGGGGCTGGACCACCATAGATGTCAGGAAGAACACAGAAGATCAGCTGTTCCTCAGATCTTGTGGTTTTACTCTCATGGTTCCTGCTGACCTCTGTGGGCCTCCTTTATAAAAGCGAATACCTGTATTCAGATAAAGTGTGATTTCGTGCTTTGCCCTGATAAAGTTATTCTCAAGTGTCACAATCCTAGTTTGGATATTAAGCTGTTGATTTTTATCATGCATCATCTGCCTGAATTTTGATCATGTTTTATATCCCACAGTTGATAGTAAAATTTGCTAACCAAACCACCAGAATCTGTTGGGGATCAACCTTTTTATTAATCGACAGCATTATCATGGAAATCTTTTCTGGAGTGTCATGACTGTGAGCACTCTGTTCAAATAACGAAGAAAAAAGGTGAAAAACTAAACAAAACATTTGTGAAATGAATATAGTGAGGACAATAGATTTATCTAATCAAATATATGAAATATTATCTCACAGAATTCTTCATCATAACTCTCCCTGCAAGACAGTTTGGTGCAGACTGGCAACAATAACATATTGCAACCATACGGTCCATGATCATATAGAACTGGTCATAGTACTTATATAATACCACCATATATGTTACTTTAGGGGATTTCTTTAGATTGTCTCAGTTTTCCCTGTAGATGGAGCATTACTGCAATGCAGCAAAAATAAATCTAGTGAATATAAGATGAAGACACCTTTCTAGTGCGTTACACACTTTGGGGCTTAAATAGCTGCACCGTGAGTGCAGTGGGTGGTCAGATCAACTCCAACATGCTAAATCAACCTTTAATTCTACAACAAGTTGATTTACACCTAAATCTATCATTCCAGTTGCTCCGACTCAGAAGCTCATGTCATGGGTGAGATACAGTACTGCAGAAAGCAAATGTGGTTCATGGAATTTCATATTGCACCATTAGAGAATGAAAACAAAGAATCATTATTAATCAAGACTTGATTTTCTAGGTTAAACAAGATATGTGCAAACATGACTAAAGGACTTTATTAACCAAATCAAAATATTTCCCTGTAATACCCACAAATAAAAGTGATTTATCATTTTATATATATAATTTTTTTTTATATATTTATGCTCATAAGAATACGAAATCTTCACATTTGATTACTTTGTCGTGAAAAAATTCTGGGCTGGACCCTCCAGCAGTTGGTATTCATACTGTCGTCTTTGTCTTAAATTGGTTTGTCCCCATGCACTCCCAGGAAACGGATTTCGACTTTAAAAACAGAACAGTCCGAGAACGTGATGACTTTGGACCAGCGTTGATCACTCTCACTCTCACACTTCGTTATCTCAAACTAAGTACACAAAGAAATTTCAGTAGAAAAAGAATGAAAACATTATGGGTTCCCAGTCATTAGTTTGTGCACGCTAACCGCTAAAATAAATAAATTAGTAAATGATCATGATCATTGTTAATAATAATAATAATAATAATAAAATTGGTTTGGCAATCTCTGTGTGAAGTCTTGAAGAAGTAAATTCACTGTTTAAAAAAGCATAAAATAAAGAAACTGTTTAGGAGTAGAAGTGGCCCTTCCGTCAGGAAATGGGAATCATATGTACAACTGCGTGTGAAGAGTTCACTTTTTGCTCTTGAGATGTTCGCTGCAGTCCGTTCTTTGTTATACCAGCGTGTAGGACTTTGCGTAGGGATTGTTGCTCTGTTTTAAGTGTCCTCTGGAGTCCAGCAGTGATTCCTGGGAGGTGCTGATTTTGGCAGCTTGTGCCAAATCCGATCCGGCCTCTCTCTGCGGAAGCGTGGAGGCCGTGCCCGGCTGCCACTGTTGCACGTCTCTGCTGGTGGGCACCTCCATGGGCGTCGGCTCCAGCAGGGCGGGGCGCTTCAGCGAGCGGGTCTTCTGTGGCTCCAAACAGGCCTGGCCCATCGCCACCTC
>JAZGTK010015804.1:0-13042 GCA_036877625.1 Ambastaia sidthimunki
ATAACAAATAAAACCATAACAAATAAAGTTAGGTGTCTTGCAAAGACAAGCAGACTTTTTTTATTATTATATTAACAGCACAATCATGTCTCACTGCATTAATTTACACTCAGCAAACGCTGTTAAACTGAAGGAACGCTGTACAATACTAAAGAAACAGCTCATCCAAAAATGTTTTTATTTACTCACCACCATTTCGTTCCAACTCGTATGACTTTCTGTCTTCTTTCTTTCTATGCCATTAATGGAGACTAAAGCTTTCAAGGACACAAAAGCACCTTTAGAAAAAGTCAATGCAACTTTATATTGGCCATAGCTATTGTAAAAAACAGACAGTGAGTTTAACTTAAGAGCATTGTCAGTCTGATTCATGAATGAAGAATTTAAAGCAGTTTTGTGAACCACATTAACTGATTCATTGTGAAGAATGACTCATTCATCAATCTGCCATGTCGACAGATTTGTAATTTTAAAATAACATAAATTTCAGTCTGTTTTTTACTCACAGCTGTCGTATGGTTATGACCACTTTTATGATATCTTTATCAAAATTTCAGCTTAGTTTCCACCCTTGTAAGCTGCAATCCATAACCACTATTGGTTTAGAATGACCAAAAAACAGTTATTGAGCAAAGTACCTGTACATAACGTGTTTAAAACACGTTTAAAGCATCAATACACAAATTATTGTATGTCTGGGTGCTTTGTAGCATGTTCTTAAAGCAGATGTTTATAATTTATTAAAGAAAATTACTACGTAACTTGCAATTTCCTGTTTTAAACAGAGATAGAGAGGTAAGTTATGGAGATTTAAGTCTGCATTCATTGTAACTGAATTTTTTTCTTTGTGTTCAGTGGAAGACAAAAAAATAGGATTGGACGAACATTAAGTCGATTTAATGAAGACAGAATTTACACTTTTGGGTGAACTATTCCTTTGGGAACATTCAGCCTATTTTACCTACCTAATCAACGAGTTATACTTAAAAAGCTCAATTAACTTCATCATGCCCTAGAGAATTTTATTTCCTCACCATTTTGTTTCGGTTTGTTTTACATGATTGCAGTAATGATGGTGAACAAGCTCAGAACTTTCGCTCTGGGTGCCGTAGAGGCTTCTGTATTACGTCAACTAAAACTAATATTTTGTTCAGCTAAACACAGAGAGCAGAACAAAACAGCGGGACCAACCCGAACAGAAGCAGATGGCAAAAGCATGCATGAAGATGTGGAAAATATCTCACACACGGAGGATCACATCCCTTTTCTATCGACCCAAAGGGGCCACATGTTTACCAAACAAAACAAAACTTGAGGAGGGGAGCAATCACTTGCTTTGGCTGCCACCATATGGCCCGAGCTGTGGGCAGATAATTAGGATTCAATATTCCCATAATAAGAGTAAATACCACTGTAGTGGATAACCAAATTTTGTTCTCCTGTATGCTGTAAAAAGGGCTTATGTAGTGTACCTGCTCAGAGGGGCTGATATTTTGAGAGATTTCATTCATAGATTACTCAAAAGTGGATAAGATAAATGGCTTCAAAGACGGATTTAATTTTTTTGGAAATCTTTTGGAGCCATTTTATTGTCACATTTCCAGGGCCACTTGAATTTATTTGCACAACTTTTGCATGATGTCATAAACTTATTACTGGGAAAATTCCCTTGAAGCAACCAGGGATTAAATGCTTTGCTCAAAGGCACAATGGTGATGTTCACGCTTGCTGGTGGGATCAAACCAGGAACGTTTTAGTTTCCAACCTTGGGCTCTACACTGAAAGAAGGCAATGTACTATAGAGTTCTTTTTTAAGTAGTTAGCCCCCGGTGGTAGATGCCACAAAATAATCCTTTGACAGCCATTCAAAAGATGCTGTGAGAATTCATGTTTTAGAAGCAAGATATAAGATTCTAATATTTCATTATGTTAGTAGACATTCAGCCAACGCTCGGTTTACTTAAAGTGACTTTTCCTGGTTATCACCGCATTATCACCATGTTGCCTTCGACAGGCGTTTTTGTTAAAATGTATTTTATCACACATAAAAAGTGTTTTAACAATATTGCCAAAATGGAAACAAGAACTGAACGCTATCAGATATTGTCTCTGTCCATACATGCAGTCAGCATACTTTCCCTAAACACAGCAGGCACGGTAGCCAAACAATACTCATGATGTTTCTTAGCTGAGTTAGTAGAGCATTGTGTTAGCAGCACACAGGCTGTGAGTTCGATTACCAGGAAACATGTATGATAATATGTAACTTGAATGTATTGTCCGTTGCTTTGGATAAACTGCAAATGAATAAATGTAAGTATGTGGCATTGTCGTTGCTAGCTTGTATTTAGTGAAATGTTTCATAACTCTCACATTACGATCAGTGTATGATCTCAGTGGTAGATACTGATCCAGAAGAGATTCAGAAAGTTTGTCTGTAATTATTACTTAGCGAGACTCACATGGACCAGACACATCATGTTGCTAACAACCTGTGCTATGCTTAGCTCCTGACACAGACATTGAGAAATGTGCACGTGCAGTCTGCTGGCAGTGAGACCAGACGTATCTCCTCTACCAGCTGTGACATTGTGTGAGCTGATATCTCACACACAGAGATATGATAAATATGGAGACACTGCGAGTTTTATTTCTTTTTAAGATAAAATGAATTCAGTAAGCTTAGTAGCTGTCATTTTGAATTGTACTATATGCTGAGCATCTTTTGAGAGATGAAAGATTTAAATCTGCCTTTAGGATTTATTAGATTCTGATGTTATAAATATTTTCATATATGCCAAGACTGGAGGCTTTAAGGTTGCCTGTATTAATATACTACAGGAGTTAACCCTGTCAAGCTCATGTATTTTTAATGTCATAACGGAAACATGTGACCTTGTGAACTTGGACCTGGGGGTTATGTTTAATGAGCAGCTAAACTTTGAACTTTAAAACATCAGGAATTTCACACCATTTCTATATTAAATTGGTGTGCGGCTATTGGTTTAAGCTCTCGTCATTTTGACCTGACAAAGCTCTGCTGGGCGGACATCTGTCTAGAGCAATTAATGATTGAGTGGTCCGGAGCATGATGCACACCCTTCTGACCCTTCTCCAGCTGTTACCTGTCACCACCCGTACCATATTTAAGACACTTTAAGACACTTCAGTACAGCTAATGGAACACCCTCCTACTTCAACAGGCTACTCCAGGTCTGCATCCCCTTCCACTCTCTGCGGTCTGCAGGCAATGATACCGTCACAACGGTACAGATTCGCTTTCCAGATCATTCCTATTCTCTGTTTGTCTGTGGTGGAATTATCTTCTAATTTCCACCTGATCTTCTGAGACCATTACAGCACTGAAGAAACAACTAAACCTCTTCTCTATACCACTTAAACAGACCACAACCATAAAAGGACTTCCTGTTTAATTTACATAATAAACCCCACCCTTTCTTTTTATCTACAGTTTACGTTCTTGTTTCTGACCTTCTCTGTCACAACCAAATGCTTGAATGTGTTTATGCCGCTTTCTCTTGGTTGGCACAAAAATGTAGGATCTAGCAGTTTACCTTTAAAACAAACTCTTATGTATTAGTCAAAACTGTCAAATATTATTTTAAAAAAGAATAACATGCGATGAATATGCGTGTGGGTTTCAGAGAAGGTTGTAGAGAGGGTTTCACGTTACGATCAGATCCTTCAGAATAAATGTTTTGTCAGGTATGGCAACCCATACCTGAAATGTGACCCCTGCATTTTACCCATCACTGAGGAGTGATCACACACACACACACACAGTGTGTAGCAATCAGGCGTTAAGTGCGTTGCTCAAGGGCACTTCAGTTGCTACCTGCCAGCACTGGAATCAAACCAACAACCTTCTGATTACAAGCCTGACTCACTAACCAGTAGACAACAACTAAAAATGACCGGCTCTGATATTATCTCCATCATAACTGTGTCATTGACATTATTGTGTTAATGACGGCTGTTGGCATTCGTTTAGGCTGACTATAGAAAGTCTCACAAGAGCCTGAATTACTATCCTTTATATTATTGTAATTCATAGCATATATTATGTAGCTGTTTACTGCAAGCTCATGCAGGGAGTAAATAACAATGGAACGTTGAATAATTCTGTGCTAATATTGTGCTCTGGCTCTGTGTCCAGCCTGGTTTTATTTTATTGAGTAAATGAGGTTGGGCAGTTGTGCATTATATGGAAGTTGAAGCCGGTGAGTGTAGCTGCTTAAATCTTCATACTGCGGTGTACTGACTGTAGATCTAATGGAGTGACGAGAGCTTAATTAAAACTGGAGATTTATTGGAGTGGACTTCATGTGCATATAAAAATTTTGTGCTTTCCCAGGTTGAGATTAAAGTGGGAGCTTTCATATAATTTTGGGCTGGATTGAATTTCAATGAATAGGATTAAAATAAAGACGGCAGCAGTGTGAAGAAAGCTCTTATTAAATTTAGTTTCGCCAATTTATGTCTATGTACACGCGAATTGGAAATGTTACGAGAGGTTTCGTAGATTATCATATAGAGATTTTAATCATGAGCAAACTGTAAAGGCTTTTATCATACAGGACAAAATTGGGACAAAATTGTTTCACATGACAGCGTCTAAACTCAGATGTGCTGGTAGGGAAAAATAAATATATTTTTTTATGTGTTGTAAAATATATACAAAAATGTATTTATGGAAAATGTATTGCTGATATTTTTAAATCTATTTATATAAAAGTGTGAATAAAGATTTTTAAAGTCCTATTTATATTATATACAATTTTGCAAATTTGCATGATTGAAAATAAATTTATTTTCCCTTGAGTCTGTTGTGACTCAACTCTTGTATCTACACCTTATAGCCACAACCCCTTATATCCAAAATGTGTGTGTATGTGTGTGTGTGTGTTTTCAACACATAAAGGTATTTGAACACTTGAAATGTGGATAAACCCTCCAGGTTTCAAAAATAAAAAAAAGTATGTTCTGGTTTTAAGTTGATTTTAATTTCCTCTCTCCCCCTTAACTGTCCGTCTTTCTCCAGTGTCTCTATATTAAAATGTAGTAAAATAAAAGTCAGGCAATAAAAACTGAAAAACCAGGTTAAGAAGTTCAATGTAAATGTGTCTAGCAGTAGCGGGTCACTGGGGTATTAGATGGGCTGAATCACAAGGCAGTGGGAGGCACAGAAAGGCTTGGACGCACTCATCCAAGCAGGAATCCTGTCAGACCTTTAATTACTGCTCACCATTTCTTTCACTTACATCACTTCTTTTTCCTCTACAGAACTCAAATCAAACCATGAGTTTAATGAGATGAAGGTTTTCAAAATGGGAGAGCGAGTTACATTGGTTGATTACTGTAAGGACCATTTGCAACCTAATGAACCCGGGAGCCCTTTACAGAAAAAGCAGTTGGAGGGGTGGCTGCGTGATGTTCCAGCCCATCCCTTTTAACAAACCAGAATACTGCAATGAGATAAATGAGCTGTTATTATTGTGTAAGCCCTCTGGCACCCACTTTTTGTTTTAGTTAGAGGTCATTTATAGAGAACTGAAGGTTACTTAAACAAAAAGCAGAACCAGGTGTCATTTGCAGACTTTGAAAATATTATTTTAAAAATAATAATCATCATGCATAATCATCAGTGTTTTGTTGAAGAGGTCACAGGCTGTGCTTTTTTGTAAATCCCACATCTCTTTTCTGGAGTTTCAGAAGAGAACTCTACAATGTCTCAAACTCTGCTCAGATTTACTCAGACACCAACGTCTGCGTTTTAATGTCAATATATTGCTTTCAATAGGAACTTCCTCCATGATGCAAATTTGATTGAAAAGTGAAAGAACATAAGGCCAGCATAGAAAGCAACAATGGTTTAGAAACCCAACGTTTATTCTAATTGTCTCACTTTCAAGCAAAAAGAGGCACAATAAAGCTTTATGGTTTTATAAAGCCCTTTGAGGCCAGCTAAATGAGTTAGGTACACGTGCACAAAAGATATACAATAGCACAGCAGGTGGCACAATTAAAATGTGTCTCTGTTCTTGGCAACTGAGATCTGCTCCTCATCTCCTGTCTGCTTGTCAACTGACTGACAAATGAAATCAATGTTGTTTGTTTAATTTATGTTTTTTCCGCCTGTTGATACTGGAGAGATTAGGATTAACAGCAGAATAAGATTACATATCTGATGGCATTCTTGAACAATAGTAATCTGACCATGGGTTGGTGCTGACGGATATAAACAGCTTTGGCACCCGTGTCAAAAAGAAAAAAAAACAAACAAGTCACGTCCAGCACATAATCAAGCGATTCTGTGCCGGAAACCAATTTAATGCGTGGATGATTCTTAACATACCGTTTTTGCACACAGTGTGGGGACACCATGGAAATGTTTCTGTCTTGGAGGTTGAATGACTGTGGTTTTCGGAAAGAACTAAAAGACCACCTGACTCCAACGGTATGTTGTTTCTGATTTTTTTATCCAGTTGCAAGTGAAATGGCCGAACAGTCTAATATTCACCACTGTTAGACATCTTTAAAACAACGCTTGTGCCTTTAAAGAATAAATACTATAAAATATATTGTGTATATATTCTAATATAAAGGAGAATGGAAAAATAATGAACAATAAAACTACAGCTAGCATGTTTCAGTTGATGGCAGTGAGTTTTAATGTGGAGCTCTCTCCTCTGTTCATGGTGAATTTGATAATGCATAACTCGTGCCTCAGAGGACTGACTTATCTGCTCGTGTAGCACTGAAGCTGATGAGCTGTGATTGACTTCACATCACATGTAACGGTAGCTCAACCCGTCATTCAGTCTTATCTGGTGCTGCAGAACAATCTCACAAGATCATCAGAGTCGCACATTATAGCATTTATATGTTGCCTGCTGGATCTTCAGCTTGCAACGATACAGTGAATGTTAATGACTGCATAAATGTAATTCAAGCAAGATCTGATGCATGATTTTCTGTGCTGGCTGTAAGGCACATTTGGCTGCTCACTAAATCTTTCTGTGCATAACAAAACTACGTCTCCTTGCAACCACGCAGCAGTTGTTCTGCGTATACAGGCCCTCCATCACAGCATGTAAAATCTGTCCTGATTGCTCTGTCCACAGGCTGAGTGTAAGTCCACAGAAATGCTCCCCAAGCGAATGAGGTTGTGAGATACAGAAGGCTGCTGAGTGCACTTTCACAAGATTGCTGTCAAATCTGGGGGTGGGACAAGAGTTATTGAGTGTCACATGACAGTAATGGCAGGGCGGGGCGCGGAATGAGGGACTGAGGAGGCGTGTTTGTAGTGTTAGTGCCGAACGTTTGCTATAATGCTACATGCTATAAAAATGTTGCCTGTTATAAGTTCATGATACCTAATTAACGGATGTTAATATAAATAACCATATTGTAAAACATTACAATATTATTAGTATAATTCCAGTAAAACAAACATTTTTAATTTCTTAGTGTTTGGATAATTCTCAGTATCGGGTATAACACTTTTTGTAATTAGCTTTAAAGGGGTCATGAACTGCAATTTTACAATGTTCTCTGAGACCCACTTATAAAGTCGGCAAGATTTATGTATCAATATTAATTCATCATAATATCATAATAATTTAAAAGTAAAATGTTTTCAACCCTGTTTTTGACCCTCTCTTTGAAAGACTCTCTTTGAAATACTACTTGAAGGTTTTGTGTTTTGATAAGTGTGTTGCATTCAGAACTTAAGTAAATGCTCAGTGCTATGATTGGGTATGTTTTAACAGATATTAACAGACAAAGAAATAGTGACAAATGATAAAAGTGTCATGATAAAAAATGTCAAAAGATCAAGGACAATTTAAATAACCTGTTCATGACCTCTTTAAGAGTTTCAGATTTTTTTCTAAAACATATATAATTGTTTATAGTACAATGGTCTGTTATATGTCAAAAGGTCAAGGAAAATTCGACCTCTCACATCTACAGTATAATGACTGCATGCACTCAAGCTGGTATGGAGACGTTTGCGCAAAACGTGATGATTTATAATGTCCCAGCATGATTTAACAAACTTCCAAAGACAGTCTTGTGTGATTCAAGTGAAAGCAAATCAGAACTTATGTACACAGAAGACAAATACATTTTTTTATTAATTTTTAAAAACAACTGTTATGCTTGTTTGAAATGTTTTGAATCCTAAGTCGTTTTGTCTATTTTTAGGTGTAACTCTTCAATTGATTTTCAATTGTGGTTTTAAATGTGGTCTTAAATGTTTACCCCACTGTGTAGTGCAATGTTGTGTGCAGTAGCTGTTATATCTCTGTGCGTGTGAAGTCAGATGTGATTGTTTTACAGGAATTGAGTGCTCTCTTGTGGCATTAACAGAAACTGACCCGTCTCAACATGCAGCTGGGCTTCTAGCAGTTTTTTGTCATATTGTGGTAATGAAAGGACCCGTGCTTTTCAAAGAGAGACATTAGATGAATATATTTTCATTGAATACCATTACCCAAATTCAAACGCTGGAAGGGGCGAGAATAAACTCACAAAGACAACAACAGAAAAACAATCTCTCTGGGTGCCAGTCAAGCACTTTCTTTCAGCGTGTCCAATTCTAGTGCTGCCCATTCTACTCGCTGTATCAGGAGACCCGGCTGTTCTTCTCCAAATTGACACAGCACCTCTCTCACAATTTGAACAATAATCAGGTGTTTTTGTATGCTGTGTGCTGCTCTGCCACGTGTCTCCAGCAAACCTGAGCAAGAGAAATCTCTCAGCAATACCCGACCTTATCTGTCTTTTTCCCATTACCTGCTTCTGTTTTTCACACACTGCCTCTTTCAGTAATCTCAGCTTATCTGTGTATCATGTGTCGGCACTATCACACCCTCTTTCTGCATTCTCACTGTTTTGCTTCTCTTTAGCAGTCATTGGCTGACTTACTCTCTGGTGTACAATCTCTCTCTCTCTCTCTCTCTCTCACCTGCTAATCTTATTTTCATCTCCAGTCATTAACACGCTCTCTCTGCACCCGCTCATTTATCTCTTTCCATTTTGTTGTTTTTCTCCATTTAACGCCACCTTTGCTTTCTATTATGGAGAAGTTTCTTTAGCGGTGAAATCAGCCATCAGTGAGCAGTCTCAGCGATTGCCCATAAGTGCCTTCTGTGAAATGATTCTGCTTTCTTAACACTCCTGTAGGACTGCTATTCCACTGATTGGAAGGGTTGTATAAATTACACATGTAAAAATATGGACAAACTGTGCAGCATTGTAAACAGATCGTTAAATACTTTAGCAATTTAAATATTTTATTTAAATGAATAGGACCCTCCTGCTGATTCAACACTGATTGTAATCAGACAGATAACAGTGGGGTAAAGCAGGGCTAAATGCCCCCCTTAAGAAAAATGTTTTCTTGCGGGTCTCAAAATAAACGAGTGTGTATGAAACAAAATTATAGAAGTTTGTCTTTATTAAAAATACTGGAAGCATAAGGGCATGGAGAGAGGCCTTTTTACTCTCTCTTTTGGTTAAAAGGCCCCCAGCAAGGGTCCAAATAGCCTCTTTGTAGGAAATACTGCAGATAAAGATGCAATAGTAATAATGTTTCTCAAATTTGTGAGCATTTGTGAAAATGTTTGATATAGCAAAATATTTCAGTATGTGTACACACTCAAAATAATCACTATGAAATAATTTAAGGTTGTACCATTTTCTATTACTTTTGACATTTCATAATAACTCATTTTAAAACATTGTCTGTATTGTTCTGCTTTTAGTAAATGACCATTGTATATCTAAGAGCTATAATGTTAGTACACCCTATTTTTTGTAGCTGTTGTAGGGGGCATTTAACCCTATAAATATTATCTTATCACTTTGACTGTAAATGAAAAACTAATGATGTATTTACCTAGAACCCAAAACATACTGACAAAGATATCAAGATATAAAGAAACATGGCATCCAATACTAAAATAAAATGTTAATTATAATTGTTATCATGGCAGTTGTTGTTCAGTATATCACATATGTAACCCTCATCCCAACACTGCATTGCTCTCTTCAGACGTTCAAAAACACTTGTGATGTCCACCAGCTTTGATCGCAATCATATCATAGTGCCCTTATCAGTGTAGACTGACGCCACTTCTGCATTCTACAACAAGCTCTCTTCACTTATGTTCCCAGGGGCATTTAATAACTTTGTGGATAAGAAAGGTTAATGAATATCGCACTACAAACAAGAAGCAAGCCAAAGATAATATCATGACCTCTCAAGCAAGAGCTTTAAAAGACTTTCTGTGACTCGTTTCAAGCAGATGAGATCTTTATTTCCCATCATCCTCCCAATGACAAGATGTTCTTGTGTTCTTTAGTGGGGGGTTGACATTGGAAGGCAAAGGCTAAGAAATCCAATTCAGTTATGTGTCTGCTAAATACAGATCTCCTGGATCATGAGCGAATCTGTGAATTCCATTTGCTCAGCAGAGTAACACATGTAAATGTTTGAAGACTGTCCCATGTGCCCTTTGGTTATTAGTACTGCTTGCTAAGCCTTATTCTTTGGGAATTTCAACAAACCCCAAATCCTAAGTATTAAACTTCAGTACATAACTGTGCTGTGCAAATGAATAAATGATCATGCTGAAATCATCCTCAGCTCTTGTGGATTGTTGTGCATAAAGGCAATCTACTGGATGATTAATAAGTAAAAAAATCACAACTAAAAGAGACCCAAACTATTTCTAGGCACAGAATACAAAGAATTGGAGATACTGACCCATACAGTTAAGCAGCCTCCCGGAACACCCTAGAAACTACCTAGCAACCACCCAAAACACCCTAGCTAGAGACCTGGGCCAAGTACCAACCACCTACCTGATATCTCCCAGAGCATTTTTACATTGTCCTAAAACCCATCCAAAACACTTTGGCAACCAATGCACTAAAACACACAGATACCTAAATCTAAATGAATCTAAATCTTTTATACTTTATCATATATTATATATAAAAAAATGTATCCCTTCCGTGTTTCAAAATGTATAATCTGCATTACATTTAAATGCAGTTGCATGTATTCTGGTGAAAACATCACCGGCTCTCAAGGCAGAGTTATTTAGAGCATCTCACAGCCTGTATCTCTCCAGCACTACAGCCCGCTAAAGGTCACGCAAGAGTCACGCCTGGAGAGATCTTAACTGGAAATCAAACAAAGACAGAGAGAAAAGGAGAAAGAAACGAGGAACCAGAGGGTAAAAGGAAGAGAAGGGGGCATTTGTTGTCATTAGTCAAAGAAATGGACAGGCATAAGGAAAAAGGACAGAGTGTAAACTCTCAAGAGCAATATTGATTTTTGCTGAGAAGAAAAATGAGGATGGAGATGGGCGTGGTGTCAGGAAAGACTAATAAATAACAGATTAAACGTCCTGACACTGGGTTGGACACCAATCATTTAAAATAATAATGTTACAATGCACATTTTCATTAGCCGGGAGGGAGACTGAGGGCAGACTGCATGTCTAATCAATCATTCAAAGTGAGCAGGTCTGTGCTTGCTACCCTGTTTGTTTTTGAATATAATCACAGCACACTTCAGGCCAGGTTATATCCAATAAAAAATGGTTGTTTTTTATTTATTTGACATACTGTTTCCTTACAAAGGTATTGCCTTGTAAATAATGATGTATCCTGTTTTAGCCTTTGAATGAGCAATGGCAAAACTAATTTTGCATGCTCCCCCATTTTTCGCTCTCCATATTGTTATAAGGCCACTTTCTTCCTTTAATCATTCCGCTTCATTGTCATTTAATTTGTTTTTAATTGTGAACAAGCCATCACTGGCTGATGAGTCATTCAATTAGTTTTGTCTCAGTCTGTCCTCTGGGACTCGTGTTTTACTCCCTAATTGAGTTGGCGAGGAGCACCGAGAGACGTCTCACCTCATCCGAGCTGAAAGCGAGCAAGTGAACTGAGACCCCACAACACAATCAATTATTTGCCTCTTGAAACTTTCTTTCTACATCTTTTATTTTCTTCTCATCTGTCAGAATAAAAACTCTAGCATACGTGGAGTGAATTCAGTGGAGCTGTGCAGATTTAAGAAAACACAAACTGATGCTGGTGTTAGATATCCATCCAGTATGGGAGCTGTATCATTCCTCAGTGAAATAACCGGGTCCCACCATAGCATGCAATGTGTCTTTATTCCACTTGCTATACTTTACCTATATGTTTTTTCATGATGCAATTCCCTTTAGCAGACCTATACTTAAGGATTTAAATTTATGCTCTTTGGCAAACACTGTTACTCAAAGCAACACTGAATTTGAGAATGTATTTTATCAGTTTCTATGCAGTCTCTTTGAATTAAACCTATGAACTTTCCATGTTAGCACACTACTCTACTCTATCAGTTGTGCTACAGGAACACTTTTAAGATTTAAGAAAAATTGTGTCCCACAAGAAAAGATTTATTTCGCTTATGCATCTATGGCAGCCCATAGAACCATATTGTAAAATGTTATGAAATTTGGCACACAGATAGATGGCAAACTGGACCAAATCTGCAGTCTCTAACTAATACACTTCAGATCCACCAACAGTTTAAATGTCACTCACACTTTTATGTTTATGCTCATAACTTTTGACTTGTAATTCCTAGAAACAAAAATTTACTCTCATGTCTTGATTCATGTCAATATCAATGCACCCTATGATGTCATTTTACCTCAGTGAAGATCCCGCCTTTTTACTTTTTCCTCCTACAGTGTTTATCTGATTTGCATGAAAATTAGTATGTAGCATCTAGAGACAATGATGACAAAAAGTTATTAAAAGCTTTTCAATAGACTGAATCATTCTCATATATCAAGTCAACGAATTTGTCAGCGAGCATGGAAAAATGTTGTAAAATGCAATTTTCAACAAATGCAATTGCCTGATGTTACAATTTTTGGTATGGTACATCATCATCAAAGTCTGAAGTGACCACTTAATGTGACAATGGTAAAAAGATGTGAATAAA
>JAZGTK010015805.1:0-13041 GCA_036877625.1 Ambastaia sidthimunki
TGGTTTTGATAAGCTACAACGGTCTCCATTCAAAAATTAAATAACACTAAGTATGACTGTCTTACATAAAACATTAAGAGATGACAGATATTGGGGGCAATTTTAATTTCACTACAAACATGAGGGTAAACAACATCAAGATGATGTAGAATGTTTGTCATTCCACACCACAGACTCACAGTCTCACTTTACCAACCTATTTTAAACTAATGATTCATATCGTCTCAAAATTAAGGGGTTTGGTCCCAGTGTTTTCAAACTAATATCACAAAGAAAGGATACATTTAAATCTCAAACATTTTCATTTAAACTGAACAAGACTGAGGTGAGAACCTGGACGGATATAAGCACACAAACTTTTGTTGAAAATGGTACAAACAGCTTATGGTATAAGCATCTTATAAAAACAACGTATAAAACCATGACATCTAAGACCACATTTCTAAATACTGTATGTGCATTTTAAAGTCAATATTTAAAGGATTTCTCTTTTTCATCATCATTTCAGGACATTATCTGTGAGGGGAGGCCTATCTGTTTTCAGTCAATATAAAGACTCTTGTCCTCTCAATGATGTAATGTCTGGAAACACTGAGCATTGTTCTGCTTTGACCTCAAACACCAGCAATCAATTCTGATCAACTGGCTGTGATTCTGCTTACAAGGAACTGAAATTAAACATCTAACACCTGAAAGCATCAACATCTCTCAGATGCCGTTACCATAATCTGTAAAAAAACTGTTTTGTTTGAGCGGATGCCTATGGGTTTCTTTTAATTAGCATGAAGAGCATTTCTATTTACATATCAAACAGTCTGGATATTGCACACAGACAGACATTCAAAAGCAATTATTAGCTGAATTTACACAACACAGTGGAGTGTGAGGAACATCCAGACATCTCACTTTCTCCTGAATTTATGTTTTCGATCTTGTGTGTGAATTACTTTTAAAAACGACAGTTAATTATTTATTTTGGCCTCGTGTGGTGTGTGTTTAAACTGTAGTCTGTGACCATACACACAAATTAGGCCCACAGAACAAATAAAAGGCTTTGATTTCTCAGCACCCTGTCTGGGCTGTTTTTAATAATAGATCTTTGTTTAGTTCAAAGAAAACAGCTGGTATCTTTCTCTCTTATTGTCCATCAGACACTTTTTTGGCTAACAAACACGGTCCACATAAAGACGGTCCATGGCTGACAGTCAATGGTTGGGTGGTTTTGGTGGTCATCCAGGCGTTGGTGGGGATTCAGAGAGCAGCAAGGTCAACGGGTGAGACACCCTCTGAGACCTGTTTTTCTGATCATCTGCTCCTGGGCTGAAGTCACACACAGGCAGATGGTTGCACTATGGTTTCAAAGACCATAAAGCATCGTATTGGGCCTTTCTCATGGCAGTATCTGACAATTCCTGACGTGTGCGATTGAAGTGAGATTTACGAGTATAATACGCAAACTCCAATTATGTAACAAAATTCTGCAAAGGTTTATGATCCATGCCATGAATGAAAGTGTTTGAATAAGATATGTATCATTTTAATAATATAATTTGATATTTAACACAGACAGTGTTGAATGCTAGTCAAATATTTAGCCCAACAGCATAAACAAAGGAGTACCAAAGAAGTATGGAATAACATGGAATTCTTTGGGGTAGCATGTAAATATGATATAATACATAAACATGGTAATAATTCAGCAACCATCTGCTATATTTTAAAGTGCCATGACACCAACTGATGCTGTAGCATAGTGCTGCCACAGTTATTTCTCTTTTCTTTATTTTTCAGTAAACTTAAACAAAAGTTCATTAAACTGTAACAAAAATTAATATTTTTTAAATAATTTGTTATTATTTTTACTAATTTTACCACAAAAACAAAACAAAGAAAGAATATTTTATTTCTTTCCTTATTTCTTTTTAAAAGATTTTACAAAGGAAGAATATTTTTACCTTAATTTCAAGGTCCTCTTAACTGTTATTAAAGAAAATCTTTTCTGTAATGTTATGAAAATTGTCCTGTTTACTTATTTATTTTCATAGATTAAACAGGACCTGAACAAATGATTTCATTTATTTTTCATTTCCTGGAAAGATTTTATTCGTCTGTGATACAGTTTAATGAAATGATCGTCATGGTGATGAGGCCTCAGCTGGAGGTCTATACTGCTTCAGGAGAGCCAAAGACTTTAGAAGCACCTGCTTGTGCTGAGAAATAGCATGGAGGAGACCCTCTTCTCATACACCGCATTAGCTTGATTTTGTGCCCTGTATTGGCACAGTTACCATAGAAACAGGGACACTGAGTGTACAGTGTGTGGTGGCTTAAATAGCACTTGAGCAAAAAAAAAACCTCTTTGGTAGATAAACAAGACCATTAAAAAACAATATTCCTGCTTTTTGTCCTCATTAGTATATAAAGTGCATGTTGTATGGTTATGAAATTAATTGGTGACATTGTGCTTAAGTTTTTGGCGAACAAGACATTGACTTATTGATTGAAATAGGTAACGGCAAGTCTAAACATTCTGAAAGCTCTTCATCAAGGCCTGGCTGCTTTTAAAGAGATACTTATGCTCTGAAGTTCTCTTTAGCCTTGTGTAAAAGTCAAACAACAAAAAATGGTTCGTTTATGATGCAATGACAAAAAAAACCCTTTACTTTTTGTGAGCCACGTAGCATCATCTGCCCACAAACGTTTGAGTGAAAATATGACAGAAAAGCCCAGAGGACTCTTATAAAGCATGAGAGTTTAATGACGTATGGTTTAGGAAGGTGGAGATCTCTAAGGGGAAAGATCTCCATACACCTGCATTGAAACTCCAGTCTGAAAACTGAGAGGCATGAAGAATGAATCTCCTCCACACACTGCTGTGACGCAAACACTCAGATTCACACATGGCCATACGTGTCCTGAACAGCCGCAGAAAAATACACTTGAGGACCTTTTTTTGGAAGCACTTCCAAGGCTTTGCGTATATTCAAGCTCTTCATGACTCAACCCTAACAGTATGTATGCACAAGTGTCCTCATATTACATCTTCAACCCTCAAACAATCTCATAATAAGGACCCTCTAGATACATTTCCTTACCAATTATGTTTGTAGAATACTTGACAAAATGTTCCTCTGATGTAAGCTGTCAACAGCAGCTGTTGATTCAGGCTGATCTTGTGGGAAATCTGCAACAGGAAGTTGAATTGTCTCCTAAAATCTGTCAATCTGTCACACATTTTTACACTTTTTTATACAATTTGGCATGAGCAAACTGGCAACTTTAATGGCAACCATTATATAGTTACACATTTAAATAAGACTGAATGCACCTAAATTGAAATATGCTTGAAATATTTCATGAAATGACTGTATTCACTTTTATTAATGAAATTTTCAGAAAATGGATCTTATATGTCCTTTCAAAATAAAGAACTGTCAAATATGGTATGTATACCATGACAATTTAAATGAACTGTCCTCAGCATAATGATAGCCCTAAATGTGAAATTTCTCAATTTATACTGATTTACATGAGTGACTTTAATTGACATAAGCTATTTTTCCGTGACATTTCTAAATTGATACTTTTCTACATGAGTAATTTTAATTTACATAGGCTATTTTTGCTGGAGTAATTTGCTGTCAGAGTGCTTTGGCACAAGTACAAGTCTCTGCTACTTTTTCCATGTTTATCTGTCAGTTGGATGTGCACAGAGTAAATTTTCACCCCCTATGGTTGACACACAAACAAACAAAGACCTCATCTGCTGCCACCTACAAAAGTCCCGCCCCTGACAGCTGTCAACAAATGACGGGTAACAGAAGGTGTCCTTGTCACACCCAAATCTGTGACATCACTGAGGTATGTCCTTATGGCCTGTGATCTCATGGCCCATATGCTCTTATATTGCTTTATGATGCTGAATACTGTGGTCATCAAATGTTTTTTTAACTACTACCACCCCCTCACATATGCTGACATCATGCATGCTAATTCTGGTCAGATGACTGTTCTATACAGTGTGTAATCATCTACATATTTAAATGATCGTATTCCTACATTTTCTGCCTTTTACATCATGTTTTACATCATCTAAAGCTGATGGTCAACAGGTGTGTTGCAAACAAAACAAATGTGTTCCAGGTCTTTTCTAATAGAGTAAAAAATTAATTTATTTTACATTAATTTGTATAGCGTTTTTTTACAATACATATTGTTTCAAAGCTGCTTTACAGAAATGCAACAGAATGTACATTGCCAGAAAACTGTTATTAGTAACAAACTATAATAATTATGATTAGACAGGATTAAATAGGCTTGTCACTAGTCAAACTGATCTGTCACTAGTCAAACTAGGCAAGCAGGTTGTGTCCACCTCTACAAAATCCTTTAATAAAACTACAAAAGAAACTACGATGTAGACAAAAAAAAAATTCAATATTTTTAATGCGTTTATATAAAAAGGCAGCGGTTCTTTTCAGCCTTTGTTAGTTTAAAGGTTTTGGATATTTTTGGGTGTATGCAGTTCATATAAATAAAAAATCATATAAATAAAAAACTGTACTCGGTTGCAAACACTGGTTTAATGTGACATCACTTTCTCTGCTTCCATCAGCAGTGGGGCGGAGATGACTGAAGCAGTGGGTGAGTGGTCACTGAATGTATGATAAATGTATGAGCTGGGTGGGATCTATTTAAGGATGGTGGTATAATCTATATTACTGATAGCCAGGGGCTAGGAAGACTTCTTTACTGCGGCCCCCTTGCCTGTTCTCCTTAAGAAAAGGCCCATCATAATTACAGAGCAATCACTGCTGTCACTCCCTGCGGCCCCCGAGGGTCCCTGACGAATCGTTCTCACGTCAACAGAGAGTCTGCGCAGACAGGCGCAGAAAATAAAGGGAACGAGTGATGGATGGCTTGTTAAGGTAAATGGAAACGTATTTCTTCGCTTTGCACTACAAAGTAATTTCACTGCAGTACCATGTAGGCTACGTGTGTGTGACTAGACTGCTTTAAGAACAGCCGATGGTGGTGGTATCCCACAATCCCTCTGATCCTCCTGTGGTTAATAGTGTTATCTAACACAAATCAAGGCAGGAGAGCATTAATGCAGTGATTCAGCCCTCTTCAAACACTAATGATTTGTCCGTCCCTCTGTATAATTCTCTAGTGCTCTCTCTTTTCTCATTTCTACTTCAATGTCCTCTAATCAGTGGCAAAACGAAGCACGAGAGGAGAAAGACAAAGAAGGTGGGAGGTGGAGAGATCATGCTAGACAAAGCACCACATGTCCAAAGAGAGAGAAAGATGGGCGGGCCTTATCATAAATATATATTGTAATTCAGCTGACCACCACACAGTAGAGTTGTCGGCTGAAATACATGATGAGAAAGAAAACACAAGACAGGGGAGAAGAGAAGGACATCAAGATAAAGAGGAGAACTTGTGTTTATGTCCCTGTGATTTGTTCTGCCTCACTGTGATTCTACAATCATGAGTTCAGAAGGATATAAAACAACAGACACATGAGTACATATAAATTCAAATGCTGAATGTTCCTCTAACATAAGTAACAGAAAACTAACAGCTACTATATCTACACTGCTGGTGACATGACAAACGGGGCCACTTCCATTATAATCAACAAAGCTATGTGCTTGCATCATAGCCAGCTCTATTGACTGTAATGGGAGCATTAGTTGTGCTGTTGTATGATGTAACATCATTGTAGTATTGCTGAACCTCGTGTTAGGTTATCTAATACCAAAAATACATTACAAGCATTTATTTAAACAATAAGGTACAAGAGACCAGGTCATATTTTGAAAATGACCACAACTATAAACTATAAGGCATTGCTAGGCATGACCAGCCTTAAGTTGGCTTTTACCATATTAGGAGCACAAACTGTCAATAGATTTTCTATTAACTTATCTTAGGTGATCCTTTCATGGAGTTTGTCAGGAGCTATAATGTAAACTAAGATTAATTTTTGGTCTCTATGGGTGGGCTGTACAGTGATGTAGTAATCAGGTGTTTCCTGTCATAGCTGTTATTATATTGTGTATTTTAGCACTGTAGTGTTGACCAATCAGCAAGCAGAACCAAAACAATCCAATTTTATAATACCAATATTGACAGACTGTGCATACATTGTGTGCTACAAAGCAAAATATTGTGTATTCACAAAAAACAGCACTTGTAGCTGGAGAAAGCAGTCAGCCTTAAACACTGTACAAAATGATGTATTAAATGTTTAGTGTCCACATAATACACAAACATCTCTGTAACAAATCAGCAGAAAAAGAACATAGCCATGATTCATAGCCTGTTTAGCAAACATTGATACAAACTCCAGTAAAATTGCTTCATATTTCTTCCCATAATCTTAAAAATATATCTCAAAGGAAACCAGTAAAGTCACCTGAGGAAATAAGTCACGGTTCTGTTTGGTGGGGTTGTGGCATGTCTCTGCAGTGTAGCAGGTAACAGTGAATTGGTAATTAAAGTAGGTGTCAGGTGTGTGATATATGTTCCACTAACCTGCCTCCTCATCTTTAGATCGGCGCATTTATCTTAAACAAGACAGAGAGAGGTATAATAATACAACTGCAGGGCTCTAATGCAAGGTGACAAATTTACGTGTTAAATGATGCGTGCAAACTATGAATGTAAGTAAAGGTTTACAATGAGACCAATGAATTAAAGTAAACCATTGCAATCAACGGAACTGTTGCATGCTTGCAGTGTAGACAGCTTTGTTGATTATAATGGGAGAAATTTAGTTTTGTTGCATCACGCTGCTTGATCAGAGTGCAACATGCAACATGAGTGATTAATGGAAATGCAACAAAGTTGAGCAGAGTTCTACTTTATGCAAATGAGCAGAGTGTCAACCAATGGGAATGCAGACAATGAGCAGAGTGTCAACCAATGGGAATGCAGACAATGATACATTAACCACATCATATTTAATCTCTGACCCTGGTCTTCGGGGCAGTTAGCAGATCTTTACCCTCCAACCTCAACTTCAGATATACAGTATGTCTCCTCTCGCCAACTATGTTCTGTAAACAAGTACAATCAGTAAGTCTGATTGTTCCCTCACAAGGAGGTACGAGATCGCCCTCAAAAACATTCACCTATTCTGTTCTTTCCTGATGGAATGAGCTGCCAGCCACCACCAGATCTGCTGAGACCATTACAACCTTCAAAAATAACCTAATCCCTAATGCTCCAATGTTTAATGTTGTTTAAAAAAAACTGTCATCTTCTACTGTTTATCCTGTCTCTAGCATCAGAACTATTCCCACTTGTAAATGTAGCTTTGTAGACTAGGAATGTTGGTTCTTAAGGCAAAATGTCAAATGCTGTCTTATTTTGTAAGTCGCTTTGGATAAAAGCATCTGCTAAGTGAATAAATAAATGTAAACGATACAGATGGATTCAGCTAGGAACACCTTTTATTGAAGGACCAGCATTAAATAAAATCATCAACTCACTTTAAAGAAGTCTGACTTACAGTTTCTTTGTCACTGTAAATCGGTTTCAACACCGCTTTAGATATGTTGGAGGTCTTTGTGTAAAAAGGGTAAGTCATAAAAACTAAGAAAACTGAAGGTATAATACAGCATTACTGCATATTTAAGTAACGTTAACAAATCACAGATGTCCGTGTGAAGACGTGCTGTGTTGTTCTCATAATGTTCTAACAGCAAAGATAAGCAGTCTGTTATCTGTGTCGCTATGGTTACAGAACATGGCGGATGGGAACAGAGAAGAATAATGAGCTGTCGTTTGTCCCCACCAGCTTTGTTCTCCACTAACCAACAAACACATGCAACCAGTGATAAACACACAGATGCACACACACACATAACAAAAACACTACGAGCAGATACCTTTCACAAATACAAGAACACATTGGTGAATTTAAAACATCCCTTAACCTTGAACATTGATTATTGCTGCAGCGCTGTTATAGAGGAAAGATGGACTGAGCAGCACCACATTCATGTTTCAGTGTTCAGTGAATGACAGACTCAATAAAATGGTTCAATAAAATATGATTCAATAATTCAGAGGTTAAGGGGCAATCGAGAAGGTGGGGGTGGGTGGTGGCAATATAAACCTTATTAACCTGGCTTATGAATATTAATTAGGTGACTTAATAGTTCTATAAGAAGGCACTAGACAAATTGGGATAACAGTTTACTGGTTGCATGTGTTTGTTTGTTTATTTGATCTTCTGGCGGCAAAAACACTTGGCAGAAGACCTGCAGCTTTCGTTTAGCTGGCTGGCTGACTAAAGTTTCCTTTGCACTGCTGAGAAGCAAAACAAACCTCTTAGAATATAATAATTTCCCTAAAGGGTTGAGAATGAACTTTTCTCTCTATCAACAGAAAAGATTAAATTTTATTGAATATGTCATGCAGCGAACACTCCCCACTTACAATTTATAATTTTATTTCACCGCACATCAAAATTCTTCACGTATGCATTTCTACATTCTACTAGGATGCTGGATTGAAATGTTTAGTCACGAATTCTAGTTTTGCATGGGCACGTTTTAATCTGATCAGTATCCTGTTTCTTAGAATGTTTTGAATTGTGATATTTCACACTTCAAACCGGAGAATAGACAGAGAGATGAGCGGATGCTGCGATATTCTTTGTGCTTATTTCTCATTGTGTTCATCTGAATGCAGCTCATATGCTTTCCCAGCAAAATGGGTCAGGGTGATATATGATCGTACACAGCGTGTGAAAAAGAGCTACTTCCTCTCATTCTACCCTCTTCCACCTCTCACTCTCATCCTCTCCGAGGCTTTGATACTGTTTGATGATTTGACAATAACATACACCATCTTTCTGACAGAGGTGTGATTAATTCAATGGATTACTGCTGTCTGCGTTTTGAGCCGAGATTCATTCAGCCTTTATTATGATTTTCTCATTGGCTTTGTGTCTCTGGCTCTCTGAATCCTTCATGTTGAGTTTACTCATTGTCTTTGTTCTTTTTCTGGGTATGTTTGTGTGTTATCTGTCAGTGTCTCTTCGGTCAGGCTCGACTGCAGCTCAGATATACTTGTTTACTTGTGTTTCTGTTTTTTTTCCTGTATCGACTGTCATTTTATTGACATGCTTGTTTCTGACCAGCAGCTATGGGCCATTCCCACTGGGTTTTGCGTCAAATTGTTCAAATCCAGATGTCAGATACGCACACAGCTGGTGCACACCTGGGTTCCTGGTACTTGCTGATGTGTGTGTGTGTGTGTGTGTGTGTGTTGTACAGACTACAGACATGAGCTACTTGTGCTACAGACATGAATGATACCTCAAATTATGTCTTGTTAAAGAGAGATTTGCAGATTTTAACTTTTTAAGCACCCTGGCCATATCTAAGGACCAGAAGATCATACAGACTTAAACTGCACATCTTGGCTTGGACCAGTATGCCACCCACGCAGAAACAACCCCCCAGAACATATCTAACAATACTTTAAAAACTACCTAAAACACCCTAGAAATGACCCAGAACATGCTAGCAACCACCTAGCAATGCCCTAGCATGACCCCATCACCATGGCAACTGCCCAGCATACCTATCATAAGTGATGGCAAGTTTTACAAAGGTAAGCACATCTCACTACTATATTTAGAAATCTATTGTTCTGATGTACAGGCATGTAGTAAATAGCATTTCCTGCATCTAATTTTAGGTTCAGGTAGGTGTTTGTGAATATGGCATTCACCATGAACATGGCAGAGATCAGCACCATGAAGGATGATGGAGTTTCCTGAGCTAATTCTCTCTGCTGTGTCTCCTGAGTCTTCCCTTCTTTTAAACATACACCTCTCCACAGTTCCCTCTGAAATGTAAGTCCAAATGAAAATTCATAATAGTGACAAATGTTTTCACCTATGATTCAAGCTTCAGTTGGTTCAAGCTCAATTTTGTTCAATTTTTTATTACAATCATATATTGCAAGTCATATCAATTGTGCGCCTCAGTGCTTGGAATATACAACTACTCCCAAACTCAGAATATATTACCTCTATTACAAAACGCTATAAATGTCAAAAATGAAAACAAAAGGAAAAATCAATGAGTCTTGAAATGTGCACTCAGCTGCAATAAACATCTGCCATTTTTGATGTAAATTGGGTCTTTGTTAACCTATCTAGCCCTACCACCTATATTTCCTATTTACAAATAATCAAGAGACACTCAAAGGTCAGCAATGACGAAAATAGTCCCTCTCTCAACCTCTAATCAGTTTCTCTCATCACTCTACCACTTTGCTTCCCACAATCCCTCAAGATGCAACCTGTTGCTATGGCTGTGCATTGTTGGGTAAGGAATTGGCGTCAAACTGCTGCCAGCGAGAGCTGACAGAATTCAATAAAAGGGAGATGATGCTGGGCTGTCTGTCCAAGTTAAAAAAGGAAGCAACCAGCAGGGGATGAGAGGGTTAGCTTAGCGGCTAGGCAGGAAATAAACAGGGTTTACCACAGCGCTGGTGCGCTATACTTATTATGTTAATTAAGGTATTGTGCCAGTAGCATAGCAACATGCTAACGCCAAACTGCACTCGGGTCTTCTGCTGTTTGAGCGGTGTGTTGCTGCTTTGCCAAGCATTTAATATTAGTCACTAAGGAGTTTGAAAGCTGCCCTAGAAAGCAGCAGTCTACTGTACGTAGGCAGTAGACAGACTGCCGGCTCACTATGTTTTGAAATAGATTTGGTTTTAGTATTTCATAGCAATACTTTTACAGCATTTTGATTGGCCGTTCTCAGAAATCATTTAACATTAGCACTTTCACATCTGGCAAGATTCTAAACAAGATTCTAAATTTAAAAGATAAAATACGAGTAAAGGAACAATTGAATTGTTAGAAGTTTTTTATTTATATAATTTCATGTGAATCAATGAATCATGAAATTATGACATGTAAATAGGAGGTTGTTTGGAATGTATGTATTATACTACATAAATTATACATAAAATATAATATTTATGTATTATGTCATTTTAATTTTTTCTCAAAAGTAAACATATTCTAAATGAAGCTCAACAGAACACCCACTATCAAGGTTGCACAGTGCAAAAAGGAAAAAATATATTTAAAGTCAGTGTGGTTTGTAGAAGGGAACTGGCTGTTTTCAGTCCTTAATGGGTTGTAATATAGCTTTATCTCACTCAAGGTTATCAACACAATCAAGATCTCATGAAATTCTGATGTGATGCAAATGTCACTTACACCACGTTCGAGTGCCCACTGAGTTCATCCACTGAGACAGCGATGACAAAAGCCAACATAATAAGTGACAAATTCATTAGAGGTGCTGTCAAAACACCGGTGCTTGATGCAGCAATTAAAGGTGGTTTTTACAGAGCGTAGGAGAAAGTCAATGCCTCACAAAGACAGAAGTTTCAATAGAGCTATTATGTACGTACGGCACAGACTATATAACGCGGATGTAATAACTGTTTCATTTAACATCCTGTTATGTGTCTTTCATTTTCTATCTCCTTGGACTACTGGAACAGGACGTTGTGGGGCAAATGGTCTGAAAGGAAACGGATTTGAACATTTTGCTTGAACAAGCTTTGAGTTTAAATGAGGACCTGAATCTGTCGATGGGATTAGTTTTTCTTTATACAACACACAGATCTACTGTCAGCCCTGAAATGGCTATAATGGCAATAAAAGACATGTAGTATCATGTAGGGCAAGAGTTGGTTTAAGGAAGGGAAGGAGAAACCTGAATTTGAGAAGCCATATTATGAGGAATATCTGATTTTCTTACTGATCTATGAAATATGATATATTTTGAGTTTGAAGCATTGAGATGCCAGTGCAAGAACATATTTTGGAATTGAATGATTTTTGGAGCTTTCAGCCAGATTTGAAAACGAACCAGGGGCCAATTTTTCCCTCAGAGGCGATAAAAGATTCACACAATACCAGCTTAATAATATATTATCTATAACTCATCTTCTTGGTTTTTCATTCTGTCTCCAGTGCCCAGTGAAAGCAGAACATAGATATTTCAGCAAATGCAGGTTGAATGAGTCTATACATCAGTCTGTGCTAGCTATATTTATATATATTTATATATCTCTGTGTTCCCTTGCACCCAGGCTCAAAAGTACTCATACTGTACTTGAAGACCAGCAAACATGGGTTGCAATACATAACAGTTTATTCCAAGTCTATAAAAGATACCACAATATAGTCAAATGAATTAGCCAAAGGTGAACTGTCACAAATTAGGTTTGACATAATTTAATGAAATGTCATAATATTGCTTTACTTTTTAACACTTTTTTACAGGTTTTAATTAGATTTTGAATTGCAGGTTTTTCCTGTGATATCTTTATTTTTTATCAATTGAATGTGTGAGAAAAAGGGAGACATAGCATAAGCGCAGAAAGAAGACATCTTAAAACTACTATCTTAAAAGTATCTACTCTGCCTCAAGAAGAGAGTTTCACTTCTGATGAAACCACATCAGACAGGCCATTTAAAAGATGGAGCATTCTCTGCACAAACATCACAAGCAGGCCTGGAACTGTTGAGCAGGATAACTGCTCCTGTCTGTCTGATCTCCAGGGAGAACTTGTGACCTTAGCCAAAGTGAAGGCTGCAATCTCATGGTATAGAGGGAGATATAGTCATCAAGGGAGATGTTATATTCTGTATGTATGTATTTCAGTGTGCCGTTCCAAATGATGAAATGTAAACAAAGATTGACACGTATTCTTCCATATTCTGTTGTGCTTAAATGAATTAATCCTCAATGACTCCAGAGAACAAACACAGCTGGGTGTTACCGAGGTGATTGTTGCTATGTGGTTGTCAAGGTGTTTGGAGTGTTACTTGCTCTGTGGTTAAATCTAGAAAGCGTTTCAGCATCCCACTTTTTACTTTTCCTTGCCCAGAACCAGTGGAATAGTTTCTTGGATATCACATATATTTCCTTCCTTTTTATCAGACCATATAAATTAAATATTGACTGACAAAATGTG
>JAZGTK010015806.1:0-13040 GCA_036877625.1 Ambastaia sidthimunki
CAAATGTTGATCATTTTTGAAGGCAGAGACGTCAAATCCTGCTGTACAGTGTCCTGCAAAGTTCAGCACAACCTGAATTCAACACGCCTCCCAGGAATTTAAGACATCCTGAAGCTCTTAATGAACTGCTTTATGTGTGTAAACTATAGCTGCTCCCTGACAGCAGGACTGGACTCCACTTCCCAAGAGGAAGAAATAAATTCTGCTGGAAAGCTCTGATAAACATGATAAAATGAAGAATGAACAAATACATTAAATAAATAACAGGATATATAATAGCTAAATAATAGGATTTACAGCCTTTCTTCGCCAACTGTACAAACATTTAAGTATAGAAGGTTACACCTCTTAACCCTTATGTAAGAACTGGTTTATCAAAACTCAATTCACCATCTCAGCAACAATAACCTTTGAATTTAGGGTTTCAAGATAGGTCAATTCTTCAAAACCATTAAACGGCGCTGAAAGCTTTATCAAAGCCTCAGCCATGAGGTTCAGCTTTATCTCAATCCCCAAACAAACTACTAAAGCTCTTGAAATTAAAAGAAAAACAGAAACCTAATTGACAGGATCTGACCTTGGTCACGTCACATAAATGTCTCTCTGTGACCATAATCTAAAAATGACTTCCCCTTACCAGATAACTGCAGATTTTAGTAGCTCCCTCCCTTTCTTATCCACATTTTCCCTCAGAACTTTGCAGACATCATGTCTGCAACTCTCTTCTTTTCAAAGACTAAAACAATAATGAGCTGAAAAGTGCTGTGACCTTCCTAGAAAAACAATACTGGCCATCATGTAGTTCTGCTGCAACAAAACTGAGAAAAGCAAACTGATTAGACAGCCAGTAAAAAGTTTGGACCCTCTCGATGGAATGTATGATTTTTACAATCCTAAAAAAACCTTCTGATCTAAACACAGGATATTAAATTTGTAGACAAATATAAAATGTCTGCATATAACTTTCTTTACGTGCCTCTGGTGAAGCTGGTTGGGAGAAAGTGTGACATCTGATAATAACCGTGATGACTTTATTATTATTTTACAGTGTCCAACCATCTGACTAGTTCTGTATAAATAAAAATATATTTTATATGTGCGTGTGTGTGTAACCTGGTGTGAAGGCTCTGTGGAACTGATGAAGATCTTCTCCTCTCAGTTCTTCAGCTATCTGTCCAATCTTCTGCCTCACACCATCCAGTTTAACATCAGCATCGTTCACTATTTCCTCAGCATCTGGAACACTGTTCAATACAAACACAGTGATGTTCATTAAACGAACGCCCTTGTAAACAGTAAAGCAGTCACTTAATAAAGATTCTCACCTAGTTACTCTGTGCAGGAGGAATATGGTGCGTTTGCTCTCAATCGTGATATCTCGACTGATCTTCACCAAACGCTCGTATTTATCATGTCTGGTGTCCAATTCTTGCTGAAACACTGTCAAAAGAAAAAGCAGTGAGTGTCCTTCAACTATCCGCACTATTGAGTGTATACTGTTTGTCTTACCTTTAAAAGCGGCTCTGACAGGTGAATCTGAGTTAATGCACTCGTCTGATTTCTGTCCAGCATCTGTCTTTCGTTTTCGGACGCTTCCCTCGTCTAGAAAGATGTGCACATATCCACAAATCAACAAGACAATTTCTCGACACGTCACAACCTCCGAGCAAATGACACTTTTAATGGGGAAATCAACGCCCAGCATCGAGTTGGTGTTTTTACCTTCTCGTTTACTCATCTCTGTGATAAGGTGTATTTGAAGCACACGTGGGTTCAGTAATGGACAGTAACAACAGTACACTGCTTTATTTTACCAGCTGATTGTGACTTTTCATGCTGTAAAATCCAGCTGAACGCCGTGATAATGAACTCTCTCATGGGTCATTATATTTATACATTTTTACAACTGTGAAACCGAGAAACAATGTATTTTATAATCATGGTTTTTACGATAGTGTACTCGTTGTAAAAGCGGCGTTTAAGTGAAATACACTTCAAATTAGACCCCGGCACCCAAACTGACCACCAATGTCTACATGGGGCCTGCGCTGTTTAATGACGTTCACCACAAAGCATTTTGGGTAATGTCGTTTCGTTTGAAAGACGTATATCGTCAAGCGTGCTCACACACAGAAGGAATTTTTCTTAGCAAATAGTCTCAGATATGTTTGTACATAATTTCCAAACAAAATAAACTATATAAAACGGAAATAAACTCACAATAGGTACTTCATACTGTAAGATCTTAGTTATTTTAAATGATTCTCAGAGTCTAATTCTAACAACTAATAATTCATGTAAATTAAAATAAAAAAAACAATTAAAATTGAATTAATGTCATCAGATTCTGTCTCTCATGATAATATGCTAAACACACACACGCAGAAAGTAACTGAGAGTTTGTTTTGATGGCATGTATCAGATTAAGAAATTAAGATTTTATGAAACAAAAATCAATATGTTGAAACAGGTCCACTGTCTTTAATCTTTTGTGGTCCGGTGAAGTGTTACAACTAAAATAATTAATTACAAACTGGTATAATTACTCTATTTTTTACATTTATAAAACAACCTGATGTATGTGGGCATGATATCTTAAAAGAAATTTAACAACTTGTGCAGTGTTTAGATAGAATGACACCATGATGATTAATCCCCAATAAAATTAACTGAGAAATACAAAACCCAAATCAAAACAATATATAACAAATGATAAATAACAAATGAAAAAGCTTTGCCTCTTGTTTATTACCTCCATTCGAAAGGCATCGATTTAAATGAATTTGAAAGGCACTAACTTCAGATTTGAAACCCTCTAAATTCTGCCTAATTAGGGCACCTACTGACGTGCTCATGTTAAACTGCTGAATGACATCAGAATAAAGACCCCGCAGCTCAAACCAGCGTGTGAATGAAATGGCGCTGGTGACCACGCCCCTCGCGCTGACGTCAGAGCTGCGGTTTGTACTGGCGACGCGCGCTGAGCCGCAGCTCGCGCGGCACGAACCCCGCCGTTCACTTAACGGAGAGACGGAGATATTACCGTGTGATGACGCGGACGCGGCAGCTCGTTAGCATTGCGTCGCGTTTGTTGAAGCAGACGCGTTGTTCGCGTCAGCGCGTGTCACAGACTGGATTTAAAGATTCAGCAGCGCGAAAACATGGACAGATGCGCTACGGTTCCGGACCGGGACAAACAGTGTTGCGAGCTGTGTGGCGGCATGGAAAACCTTCTGAAATGCGCTCGCTGCAGCATTACCTTCTACTGCAGCAAGCAGCATCAGCAACAACACTGGAAAAAACACAAACTCACCTGCAGAGAGACAGACGAGACTGTCCAAACTCCACAACAGCTGGAGAAAGCAGCTGCAAAAACTGTCCTGGGTCTGGATGCTCCAAACAGGAGACAAGTGGACACCAGAACTGAAAGCTCAGAACGTGAGAGCAGTAATGGCAAGCCCAAATCCCACCCACAAAAACTGGCCGCCGAGTACATCGTTCCCTGCATGAACAAACATGGCATCTGTGTAGTGGACAACTTTCTGGGTGAAGACATCGGACTGTCCGTCCTGGAGAATGTGAAAGCCCTTCATCAGACTGGAAAATTCACCGATGGCCAGTTGGTCAGTCAAAAAAGTGACTCTTCTAAGGACATCAGGGGGGATAAAATCACCTGGATCGAGGGGAAAGAACCTGGGTGTGAGAAGATCCATTTCCTGATGAGTTGCATGGATGACTTGGTCAGAAATTGCAATGGAAAACTGGGAAAGTACATTATAAATGGAAGAACAAAAGTAAGTATGTGTGTGAGAGGAATAAGTCAGGGGTCAAAGGTCTGTTTGCGATTGTACTGTTTATAATATGTAATCATATTGTGTATTGCTGAAATTAAAAAAAATGTTTTTGCTTCAGTCTTTTATTTACTTATTAGCTTGTTGTTTTTAAAACTAACTCAGATGTATTAAATGAACTGTAGTCATTATGACTTTAACTAAGGAAGCACAATTAAATGTTCTCTATATATTTTGCATATTTCATAATTGTTTTGACTGTCAAGTGTTTTCAGAGATAAAGAGTAACTGAAACTTTCCAGTTCTTGATATTAACAGTAAATGTTTAATGTTGTTTATCATTAAAAGTACGTGCAGGATATCTTGCAAAGTTTTATTTGGTTCGTGTGCTTGCTATCCTTCAGTAACATGTCTATGTCATCGTATTTTGCAACGGCACACATTAATCTACAATAATGGAAGGGCAGTTTGTAAAGGGTAGGTGTGAGTTGTTATTATCTTGGTTTTAAAGATCTTTAAACACTGTTTAGCTCTCATAACTCTCATAAGGTTTATTGTTCTGAAGATTAACTTGAATAAGGCAGTAAGTGCAAGTCTGTTAATGTGCATCATCATCCAGTTACTGTCCTGTGAAGTTAAACACTGCAAGTCATTAGTTTGGACACATTTATGCTTCTAATAAAGACCTTTTGATCTTGGGTAGAGAATGTGTATGTTTTACATTTATGCATTTGGCAGATGAAACCGAACCCACAACCTTCCTGCTGTTGCCGCAGTGCTCTACAGGAGCTGAACACTGAACACTTGAGAATGTTTGCAGAGCTGGAATATCACTTTTTTTTAGTCACTACAAAATCATTTGGTCTGTTTGTTCTTGTAGCTTAACTGCTAGACAGTTGTGTTGATTTGTGTTGACTTGCACTGATCAAATGCATATCTGACTTCTGTCAAATGCATGAAAATTGTACAAAATGACCATGATTTCATCTGCATTATGCCAAATCTGATGATGTACTTTTATTTTACATGTGTTAAATGGTAATATAAAGAGTGAGTGTGTGTGTTCAGATGTTTGAGTGGCAGTGTATCAGAGCTGATGTCATGTTTGATATTATTGCTGTTGTATGTACTGTAAGCTGCTTTAGGCCCTGGTGTAATTCCTGTCTTGTGTGTGGCCTCAGAACTCACATGCCGCCCCCCTCACTGTCCCTGAGCTGTCATAGAGTTCACTGACCCGCAGTTCCACCCCTGAAACCCACCGGAGGACGAGCTCAGTCAGTCTGTCTCAGCACCGCATTGTTTTTACAGCTGGTGTGATACAGGAAATGAAATGGCCTGTCATGGTAAATCTGATGGGTGCTGTTAGTGTTAAACATCATGTCACACGTTCTTGTCGAATATCAAGTAGAAGATTGATGTGACTGTGATATTGTGCAGATATCTGAGCAGAGCACCAGTGAAGGTCTGTAAACAAGCACAGCTGCAGAGGTCTCACATACTGAAAACTTTCAGTGTTATTATCTGATCAGTTCTGCATTGAATCTGTCTGTGGACTGCTGGGCTTCATTAATGATCCGGTTGTGGGGTTCTGAACTGGTTCAGAAAGCAGAACCTCTGCTGGAATGTAAACAAAGGCCCTGAGTGTCAGATCAGCCTGTAACTGATACTTTACAGGAATGCGGAAGTATGACTCTGTTCAGACACACACACACACACACACTAACTGTACAGTAACAGCTCAAGTCTGTTTGAAACACACAGTCATTCATGTAACTACTGTACAGCTGACATGAAGGCTCTGAGTCAGGGCTTTGGTATAAATCTATCCTGTGACTTATGTTACAGTAATCTACAGTGTCTTAAATAGTAATATTAAAAATATTAATATGAATCATGTGGCCATGCAGTTGTGTTTCTCTTAGACTCATTAAAGGAATGATTTGGGTTTAGGTCAATAACCAGAGAAACAAAAGAGAAACCAAAGAAAAGAGAACTAACCAGGCAAGAATAATATTTAAATAGTTTCAATACAGGTTTTGTGTTTAATCAGTGTTGATCTTTTACAGCTGTTATAACACTATCTGTGAAAGTGTGTGTGTGTTCATTCAGTTCAAGGCAAACTCCTCCTATTGCCCTGTTCTGTTTCACCACAGCCTTGTAAACGACCCACACTAAGAAGAAAAGATCTCAACAACAGTGTCCGAACACCGTGATTTATTCTGCTTTTTTTCTCTGCTGTTGTATCTCAGCCAGATCTCACACTTTCATGGGCAGTGACATATGTTTACCCATCTTCAGCATCTTCTGAAGCTCACGCACCGCACGTAGCAAGATCATTAAATACACTTCCTCTGGCACAGAGCCAAACATCCAGAGTTCAGAACGGTTCATTTCGCTCTCTGCTGGTGGAAGGCACGCAGCCACAGAGAGAGTCTTCTGATGAGAGCAAGAGTTAAAACACAAAACACCGATGCTCCTTCAGTCCAGCCCTCAGACCTCCTGCAGTAAGATGTTTCTCCAAATGAGAAAAGTTGGAGTTTCTCCAAATGAAAGAAGTTTGCCTTCCAAATCTTTCATTGTTTCGCTGAAGGAAGATAAGTGATAAAACACTTCAAATTGAGCGCTAATCTCAAACAAAAACCCTCAAATCTTATTTTACGTGTCAAGTTTTGTTAACGTTTACTCAAATCTTTCCATAATCCAGTTTAAAAAAGGTTAATAAAAAAGGTTCAGTGAACGTGATAGTAATGTTTAGTTTCATTTCAGACATCACAGGCGGTCTTCAGTCTGTGGGCTGTTTGTAATAATGTTACTGTGTTGGGCTGACAGTAAACTGCAGAAGAACTTTTGATGTGAAACTTACACAATGCAGATTTGGTCTCTGAACATCCCTCTTAACACATTCCTGTAATAAGACTCAACATCGTCTGAGTTCAGAAATCACAGGCCTGCTATCTGATTTCATATATATACTGCTATGCTGTATACAACTGTGTTATACTCTTCAAATACTTCAAGCAAAAGCTTCAGTTCAAAAGATTTTTAAGATCATGAGAAACATTTCAGTCAAATGTTTTTGAAATGACACTGTATGAGTTTACAACATATTTAACTTTTTCCTCTTATTTGAGGGCATGAGCTGAAGATCATGTTGACTGATGAATTTGGTTTCTCATGTTCACAGGCGATGGTGGCGTGTTATCCGGGTATAGGCACGGGATACGTGCGGCATGTTGACAACCCAAACGGCGATGGGAGATGTGTCACATGCATTTATTACCTTAACAAGAACTGGAATGCCAAAGTAAGTAAATCATCTTCAGACATGAAAGATTTTGCAAAAGGCGTGACATTGTTTCTTTAATGCTTTTTAAAGCATAAAGCTTTAACCAATTAAAATTCACAGCCAAGAATACGTGTGACTTGACCCGCACCATCGCAGACTAATCCCATTAACCTCAGAGACGGTAATCTCCAGAGAAAAGCCTTACCCTAAGGTGAAGGTTAACCCTACCAGCAAAAGACACACACGAGTGCACTCATGCAGAACTGCATCTCATGCATGAAAATGATGCACACACTTTTGATGCACAGTCTTTATCATATTTTATATTTATTATATCATATTTTTATGCTCTTAAAGTTTGTTTATTCTTGGTCACAATTTCAATGATTAGTTTACTGAAACTTTTAATTAGTTTGTGTTTCAATGTGTATCATCAATACATTTATGAAATGTTCATTTTCATAAAACGTTTGATTTTTGCCTGTTGTCTAATGCAGGATTTGAGGGATCGTGATGGAAATAGCAAACTTACAGGGAACAAAATGACACTTTATATCCAACTTATTTTGTAAGATTAAGATAAGTGTGTGTTCAGCTCTCTCTCTCTCGTATACGTGTGAGCAGGACACTCGTGTGAAAGGTGAAATCTCATTTCCCTGCACTCAGCACTCGTCTCTTTCTCCAGGAAGGCTCCGCTCGGCTCCGCTCGGCTCCGCTGGCGTCTCCTGTCCTAAGCTTCCTCCTGACTGGCCTCTCATTGTTTCTGTTGCTCTTTCTGCTAATGGAATTCATCACTATCACTAAACACGCTCCAGTCACACGCTGCTGAGTGTATCAGTAGTCACATTAGCTTCACAAATACCTGCAACAGTAGCAGCACGCCTCTCTGTTGAGTATTATTAACACTTATTATTATTAACACCTAGTGTTAGGGGTTTGTTCAAATCTTAAATACGAGCATTACCTGAGGAAACATCATTAAACCCATGAGAATGCATGTTATTCTGATCATTCATATATAAAAGTCCATCTGTCTAGTGATCAAACTTGTAATCATTTGTTATTTGCATTCTCAGGAACATGGAGGTTTGTTGCGAATATTTCCTGAGGGTAAAGCTCAGTTTGCAGACATCGAACCCAAGTTTGACCGCTTGCTTTTATTCTGGTCTGACAGGCGAAACCCTCATGAGGTTCAACCTGCATATGGCACGAGGTCATAATGCCTAGAACACACACACAATACATACACACACAACCACACACATTAAAGTACGCCGTCACGCCCCCTCTTCTTCATCTAGTCCTGTTTCCCCCCATTGTTTAACACTGTTCTCTCTCTCTCTGTAGATATGCTATAACCGTGTGGTATTTTGATGCTGATGAGCGAGCGAGGGCTAAAGAAAAGTACTTAACAGGTAAAGTCTTTATTTACTCACTCCATCAAGCAGAGTCGTGTAAATGTTCCAATTTCAAACAGAAACTGTGTCCAGTGTTTACAGTGAAGACATGATAGTTAATGCATCACACTCTTGTGAGACTGATGCTGTTTTCCTGCTCTTATTCTTCTGCTTGTGTTTATTGAAAAGGTGTTGGAGAGAAAGGAGTGAGGGTGGAGCTAAACCAGCTGTCTGAACCGAGCTAATGAAACAATGCCTCATTCTGAAGAGAGAGAGAGAAACTGCTGGAGAACATGATCCATCTTTGAACAGAATTCATGCACATTGTTTCCTGTAACTGTGGGTATGACATTGCTGGTTTAGTTTCTGTTTTAAGAAGGTACAATCATCTGTATTGAATTTATCTGAATGCTTCACATTTTTTTCTTAAAAGCCAAGAAGAGATATAAATATTTTTTCCTTTGGCTGTCAGATAAATTTCTGCATTTGTGTGAAAGCTGCACATCTCAGCATGTTCATTTCTCATGATGACTGCATTACTGCTGCATTACTGCTGCAGGGTGAGGACACATTCAGATGCATGATGCATATTATTGTCTACCAAAATAAAATCCTGCTACATGTATACATTTTCTGAATCCATGTGTAATTTCATTTGTTTTAACATATGACACAAGATGAATTTAAATGTAGAATATTTGGTTTTGTTATGAATATGTCAGCCAGTAATGAATAAAGCATTACACTAAAGGATTTTCTGCGGTTTATAGAGATGATGACGCTGTTAAGTGTGACGTCTTTACAGTTCTGGAGAAACACACAGATACAGTGGTTCAGTAATACTGATGATGTCACAGGTGTGTTTGTACAGTCATTTACAACTGCTTGAAATGCAGCTCAACCAATCAGAATCAAGGAACTGTCTGCTGTATGACTCTACTAATCAGGTACTGAACATGTCTACAGTAAATCTGCTATTTGTTATTTCCTCTGAGGCTACAGTTGTGCAGTGTGCTCTCTCTTCTACACTATCCTTTAATCTTTAACTATCACACTTTGCGTTATTAAAGCGGTTTAATTTTTTTAAACATGACAAGAATTCCAATGAATATGCACAGCTTTGAAATGATCAAAAGTATCACTGAACTATTTCTGTTTTAAAGTGATCAGCAACTTTTGTTGGAGAAAATGACGCATAAAAGACTTTTTTCACCACTTTGCAGCAGTTTGAGAAAGATTTTTGTATGTTTTCTGCAATGGTGGGTTTTATATAAATAAGTGTTTTGAGTAAAATTGCCACATGTTCTTTATAATGAATAACCTAAACTCTTCTGAAAACTAAACTGTTTTGCAGTTATTTATTGATAATTAAAGTGTTTTATTCCGTTCTTTAAAACAACAGCCTAGTCAAAGGTAACAGACATGAACTGTTAACCTAACTAAGATAATGTTTTTGGCATGTGCTGAGCTTGTTTACACATTGATCAAACCAACAAACTGTTTATTTACTGGCTTTCAGAAGTTTTATAAAGGCTCAATTCACATTAAATAAAAACAGTGTCATTACTCACCTGTGATTTTTCAGCTGGAAGTTTTCAGGATTTTCTGCAGGTCTTGAACACAAGCTCATGATGATCATTAAACTCCACAAATGACGAACAAATGCTGCAGGTGTCACTGCCGTGACGTCACTCACATGCTCTGCATGGCGTAATTTTCTTTAGTTTAACTATTCCTGTAGCTCAGCAAAGGTTGTGGGTTCGATCTCAGGGAACACAAGTACTGATAAAAATGTAGACCTTGAATTCACTGTTTGGATAAAAGCGTCTGCCAAATGAATACATGTAAATAATTGATCGTGGAGTAAAACTAAAGTGTCTCACTCATCAGCTGCTTCACCGGCGGCCGGTCGTGCTCGTCGTTTCCATCAGGTGTCGCTGTTTATCGCTTCATTGTCATTTACTGTATATTATTCATTTACTTTATTAACTTCGGCTTTACGAGTTTCAAACACAGTTTGTCAGATAGCAGCCATATACAATACACGATATAATACACATATACGATACACTGTGTCCTAGGTAGCCTGAAAATGAAATGTTTACTAATATTATGAACTGTTTCTATTTGAGGTCACTGAGGTGAAGACAGAACGTTTCATTAAACGAGTGAGTGCGAGTGTGTGTGACACTATTAAATGTTTGTGTCCTCCTTCCTCTGGTGATGTTTGAAGATATTTACTCTGGTATTGTGTTCAGGTGTGACTTGACATACCAGTTTCACGAGGCGTCCAGACGGTGACTTACAAATGTAAACGCATTCAGTTCAGCCGTCGACTCATTCACTTCAATCTGTATGAATTCTGTGGAAGAACGTCTGTCTGACTTTCCTCTCTGGAATTATTAGCAGGAAATGTAGAAGAAAAAAGAAGGAATGCAAAAATGCAAGTTGCTTTCCTGTCACTATTAATTGCTCCATTTTGTAGTAAACAAATCTATTTTTAAAACTGTCAAACCACAGGACTGCAAGAGCAAAAGCATAATGATTTGAGTCAGTCTACTGTGTGTTGTGTGTTAGATCAGTCAAGGATTTGTTTTAAAACACACTAATAACAAATCTTCAGACTCTGATGGTTGAATAGAAGTTGAGGTTATCTTGTGTGAAAACAATATGAAAAGCCAGAATCAATAAACATAATACAATTCCAACATCCCTGTATGTTACATTTACATTAAATTCATTTACAAGTTATTCACTGCATGAAATGAGTTTGATATGTAAATCAAATAGTCACATTTTTCAGTATTAGACATTATATTTCACATTATGACGATTAGACTGTGTTTATTAAAGTTCAGCTGTAACATTGACTTTTTGAACATGAAATATTAAATCATATCATCATGTCAATGTTATTTGCAGGATCTCTGTATCGTTCAGTTTGCTGAAGGACACAGTTTCACCGTCGAGTACATGCTTAACCCAAGTCCTAGATGCAGAGGTTTGGTGAACGTGGTCTGAACCCTGTGGATGAGGGTCATTGTGTCAGAGATGCTGTAGAAGGCCAGAATTCCTGCACTGTGGTCCACATACACTCCGATTCTAGAGCAGCTGGACGTGACGGGCAGATTCGTCACTGTCTTATTATGACAGAATGAGAATCTGGAGGGAGAGCAGAACAGACTCCAGGACTGATCATTATATCCGAATCTGCACTCATCACCCATTCCCTTCCTGCTGAGGCTCTTATACGACATGGACACAGACACCCCGTAACTGCCCTTCAACTCGACCTCGCAGTAACAGTGACCCGTTACGCTCTCTTTACACAGAAGCTGCTTCCAGCCGTGAAACCTGTGGGGATGTTCGGGGTACTGATGCGTGCTGTCCGTGTCTGTAATCACTCTGTTCCCTTCAGACAGACGCAAGTTTCTGTTCACTGTGTTTAGATCCAGAGTGAACTGCTGAAAATCTGATGAAAACATTAAATGCATCAGGATTATGTGACACAGTATTGAGATCATTTTCATGTACTGCCTCATGTTGGTAATTTAATCTTAATCATGTTGTAAAAAGGGTCTAATGTTGGATTAAAGATTTTTACACACTCACATTCGAGATATTCCTCCCGGGTCTTGTTTACAGGGTCCAGAAAAATCTGAATGTTTTTCACTATGAAAACCAACAGATATCTGCAGTTTGTCAAGAGAATACTGATATCTACACCTTTCATACTGAATGAGCTTTAATGAGTAAATATAGGGCAGCTTTTACCTGTATTAGAAACCTTCTTTACTTCCTCACTGCAGAAATTCTGCAGTCTGTCTCTGAGTCCATCAACAGATTTTCCAACATCATCAAAAGAGAGGAGAGAGCTGACTGTGATTCTGGGTAAATTTGATAATCCAGAGACGGACAAAGAATTGAAGCTCTACACAGAGAACAACAGATCAAACTAAAGTTAACCATTTTTCAAAGAAAACGTGTGCAGTGCTTTTTGCTCTGCGCAAAACCTGTCTTCACAATGCTAACAGTGAGGGACTGGTTATGTAAGTTTGACTTGAATAAACCTTCATCCTTCAATGTAAACCAGTGATGTTTGTGAACACTGTTATTATAAACATTCTTCAGGGAAGGAGTAAAACACTGTGTGATGAACAGTGTTTCTGAGGTCTGTTACCTTGAGGAAATGGATGTGATCCTGTGTGTGTAAAAGCTCTTCCAGCTGAGTGTCTCTCCTCTTCAGCTCCTCAATCTCCAGCTCCAGCTGCTTCAGGAGATCTTCAGCTTGATTCACTACAATCTTCTCCTGATCTCTGATCAGCTGTGTCACCTCAGAGCGGCTTCTCTCCATGGATGAGATCAGCTGAGTGAAGGTCCTCTCTGTGTTCTCCACGGCTGCCTGTGCAGAGTGCTGTTAGGACACACAGACAGAGAGAGAGAGAGTCAGTCCACTCACAGACAGAGAGAGAGAGTCAGTCCACTCACAGACAGAGAGAGAGAGAGAGTCAGTCCACTCACAGACAGAGAGAGAGAGAGTCAGTCCACTCACAGACAGAGAGAGAG
>JAZGTK010015807.1:0-13039 GCA_036877625.1 Ambastaia sidthimunki
TGAAAACATTTTTAAATGATAAGAAACATTTCAGTAAAGTGTTTCCAAACTTTTGGCCAGTAGTGTACATTGGTTTTGGCTATGTCTGCTATAGAATATCATGGAAAAACAGATCATAACACATACTTGAATAAAATAATCAAAAATCAAAGTGAAACTGCCAAGTTAGGTCATATGTATGACCTCAAAAGAGGTGAAATATGTTGTGTTGACAGTACAGTATATTTTGTGCAAAGTCCAATACTAAAGCCATTCAATCAATATGACATTTAGTCAATATAATCCAGTTAAGATCGTAAAACATTTCTTTGTTATATAAAACACACATCTCACACAAGGACAAAGATCATGTTAATGGGCAGAAAATAGGGATATAAGGATGTGTGTCAATGTGCAAAACTCTTACCATTAAACCATCCGTTTGCTACAGAAGACTCCACAATGTAACAATACAATATTTAATGTTTAATGTAACGAGAATGCACGATGCGTTTCCCCACCAACAACACTTCACTTCCGTTTTCTGTGTGCTTACCTGAATACACTTCATGGTAGTCCAAAGCAGGTTGTATGGCTTACCTGCGTAAGTTAAGGAGTGAGTGAATAACCTCACTTTCAGTTTAAAAACAGGAGGTAACTTCTAAAGTATGTAACTTACTCTCTGAACATAACCTGCTTCGGAGTATGTTATGTTTCAACGTTAGTTTTATTTCAAGTAAATGTCAAAAAGCTTCAGGGGTACTCCAAAAACTATAGTTAACACTCAGCTAAACCAGGAACACAAGGTTAACTAACCCATACCTAGCTTACTCGGAGTATGTTGGTTCCTGAACATAGTTGAAGAGTTATTTCGTTCAACCTCCTGAAACGAACAGAGTTAACGTGCGCTCACGTGGATAACGTCTGTTAGTTAAGACATTCTCAATGGATCGCCGAGTTCACGGGTCACCATGGAAACGGTGTAGTAGATCATCGGTTTAGCAGCTTATAAGGAATATGATATAAATATATCAAGAATATGATTGTAAAATATATCATCATAACATCATGGCTTTCTTTGTGCGTCACAAAGTTTAGATTTGTTGCTGTTTATTTTTCTGTCATTTTTTGCATGTGACGTGCTTATGTGTCAGTGTGGTTAATCTATTTATTATTGTGCATATGTGTACTGTACTGTATTTATTTGTCTGCTCCTGCTCTGCATGTTCCTAAAAATCATCATCATGTGACATTTGTGATATTTACTTGAAATAAACAAACTTTGGAATATAAAATGAGTAAAGAAAGAGACAAAAAAGAATAAAAGAAGTTAGAATAAAACAATATTGTAAAGAAATGCATTTAAAGTATTTGTAAACACTTCTCAAATTAATATTCTATAGATATTTGAGTCTAAGCCACATTGTTTAACAAGTTGCAGTGAAGGTTTAAGGATATTAACTCCCGTTTTAAGTTTAATAAATAAAATAATAAATAATTTAAACTTATAAGAAGTAAATTTACTGAAAGGATACTAAGTGCTTAATTCTTTCACAATACCCTCACATTCATTCCTAATCTTAATAATAATAAGACATTAAGATGCAAAATGGTTCTAATAATGTTTATTGTCTAGCACCAGGTACAGATTCATACAAAGTCTGCAGTCTAGGGGCCCACAATCATCAGGCGCCTCTGTTTAAACCTTATTACTATATTCTCTTTATATTCTCTTTATTCTTGCATGCGTATGAATTGAATGGAAGGAATAGTGTAGTATGAGCTGCAGAATATAGATGCTATGCTTTTTCTTATTTATATTTATTTAAATTATGTTGATTTTGATCATGTAGTTTACTTTTAAAATCTAACTACATTTAAAGACAACAGAGGTGTATATAATAATTTAGGTGGCTTTAAAAAAAGCTATGATTGTTTTATGCTTAAATGTCAGTTGTTCTTTCGAAATGTATTTTTTATGAATAAGTTATTTCTTTCTTAAGCCAACATACTGTTATTCTATTTAAACGTCTAAGACATTCCAGAACAACCTAGCAACTGCCTAGCAACCTACCCAAACAGCCTAGGAATCACTTAGTAACTGTATTTTATGTATTCAGTTATTTTTATTTATTTATTATTGTTTATTTAGTTTACTGAATGAGTTAAACAATCACACCTTTATTTTGAAAACAGTTCGCTCATGCTCGTACCGTAATGTCTAGTATATGCACGCATCACAAAACAACGTGAGGGCTTTTGGTGAGGATGTTTTTTAGGTGGAATCCGGCCTGACCACAATTTATTTTCATGAGGGACTACAAGACAAAATAGTAATAAAGAAAAATATAAAAATATAATCTAGGACGACAATGGCAAGGATCTGAAAAAAGAAATGAGTACAGATAATTTTAGCATCTTTCAAGCCTTCATATGAAATCACAGGTTATTTTGACACGTGTCCATTTTTTAAATGGTTTAAATATGAGGTGGTACTTAGTTTTCTATTGAAACTATTTTCTATTAAATTTTATTTTTTATTTACATTTAGTAATGGCATACATGTTATGAAAAAATAGAAATACTTGCTTAACCACTGTGATTGTAATGGTCAAATTACCAACCTACAGACAATTATTTTCACAGCTAATAAACACCTTACAGGGCAAATGCAATAATACCATGTATTTTATATATTTAATAATTTTCCTGTTTTGTATTATTTCTTATCTTCATATAATTATTTTTATATACCTCTATTGTACCTACCAACACTGTATAATTGTAAAAAGCATGCAGAGGCCTCAGTGTACTTGACCAATGGGGCAAGCTATGGGCGGAACAACCAATCCCCGCCCCAGCATACAGCCACGTCTAGCAGCCCTGTCCACTTTAACTCTCATTTACATTCAAGCTATAATACTTTATATAAGTTATACAAAATTGTCCCACTTAACTAATGTGGTCCACTTTCATAGAAAGGGATGAATTGACCAGCTGGTATAATCATTATCTGTATTGTAGAAAGTCCTTCATAGCTTCAAGGAGGGGCAAATGTGGTATGAAATGAAGTCAGGAAAGTCCTTTACTCTCCCTGATTTGCTGTCAGCACAGCTGTAAAAAATGCATAAAAAAAATAAAAAAAAATAAAAAGCTAATTTAGAAAAAAACATGTAATGTTTAAATGTCATAAAATAACAATGATTGTTGAACCTTTGTATAGCAAACAAGGGGTAGAAAGTTTCCAAAATATCTTTTACAAGTGCACAAAACCTCACCTTCATAAATCAACAGGAAACCCTCTGTAAAACTCCCTGGAGGGGCAACCTCTGTGGGCTGTTTATATTACAGGTTACGTGCATTTATGTCCACCCCATATTCCAGCAGAAGCTTCACTGTGCTAACAGCCTTTCTGAGCATCTGCATGAGAGCCTCCATATTTGTGCCTCTTCGCACATTTGCACCTACGGTCTGATGATGTCAAATGTAGTATCATAACAGTATGTAGTTGTAGTACTGTAGTTGTAAGTGTAAACCTACAGTATGAAGATACTGTGAAAAATCCACTGTAGTTGCCAGACTCAGAACATAATATAACTGTTGGTGTTTCAACAATTGCTAGTTAGTAGTGTGAATTTTGGGACTGGTTTACCTTTATCAAGTAGTTTGTGGATACGTAAGAACTCCTTACATCGACAAGCGGTGTAAAGACGGGTCCCCATGTGAGAAATCTCATAATCTACATCCACACCCCATGCAACCCGCACCTTAAGACACTTACTGTAGCCTTGTACATAAGATCACAAACATGTACAATTGGATGATTCAAGTCTATCAGCAAGTCTGATTATGGCTGATATTAGTTTGTATGGGACCCTGGCTCTCCAGGACCAGCCCTGCACCCACCTCTGCGGACTGTCTTATGGATGGGTGAAGGCTGACATATAGCTATGGCCTGTGGTCAAGCATCACTCTGCAAGAGAAGCTCGGTAGGCTGCATGGTATGCTGCTGGCTAAGCAGGCATTGAACAATGGAGTCACACCATCATTAGTTTTCACATTGACCTGAATGTACAGACACCAATAACAAGAAGAACAACATGAGACCATGTTATTGAGGAACATCACGATCACAATAATTAAAAAACATATTTATAAAAAATAAAAAGCCTTTTATCTTATGTTTACTACACTGTAAGAGTTTCTTATACCTTTTTTATTAATCATAAAATGTAATAGGTAACATGAAAATGTAGATGAAATGTATTTTAACAATACATATTTTTATAACAATAATGCATAATGTTTTATAATTATATACATTATTGTTTTTGTGGGTGATAAAAATAATTTAATTTTAAAACTAAACAATACACTTAAATTAGCATTATTGTTCAAGTATAAAACAGAATAGAGTATTGTTCACACAATTGTGTTAAATCATATTAATCTCAGATTCTTTTTTTATTTTTTTGTAAAATAAACCTTGAGCCAATGCTACTCAACTCATCTCAAATGAAAATGTTACCAGCCCTGCAGAGACTCACATTGGCTCCAGCATCTATCAGGACTGCAGGCTTTCTAAACACGCGTCATGAAGAGGGCTAATGTGGTCTGTTGTCAGCACGTTCACACAGTGGCCCTGAGGACATATTAAGAGTTATGAGCATTTCGTTTGAACTTGCAGGAATCTTCAATTCCAGATGGTGGCAGCAGTGTCTTTTCACTACTGTGGATGATTGCTTGCAGTTTGCAGGCGTATTACATTTTTTATCCAGTAGAGTGCATGTGGCTCCATATAATAAAATGATATTTTCTGCTGTTAAAAGTTCAATTACACGTTATATGAACGGGGGTATTACCTGAGCAATCAGGGTCTTGAGGGCCAGCAGATGTCCTTGGCTGACAGCATTGTGTAGAGGGGAGTGATCAGCCCATAAACCTGATCAAAACCAAAATTGATTTGCTAAAGAGGAAATTTGAAATTAAATTAATTAAAATGCACCAGAAACACCTGAAAGTAGTAAAAACCACTAAAATTTATGTGATTTTAAATCCCAAATTTTTATTGTAGCAACATTTGTACCCAACTGTATTTAATGCCCCATTAAAAAACACTAATATGCTACTGTACACACCTGAGTCAATATCCAGTATAACTGCTGATGCATTGCACCCGTCAACATCCAATCTTCCAATCGTCATCTCCTTCATCACTCACTGAACTACAGTTACGTGTATTATGCTGCTGGCAAAGAGCATGAAACCAAATCTCAAATCTACTGTACCTTGAGACCTAGTTATCATTCCATCTCTGCTGCTAAAATCTCATTGCTAATCCGATTCATGTTTGTAAGGCAACCGTGTTCTCAAGCATCCCAAACGTTTCAAGTTCAAATACCTAAACAGGACCAATTTACTCCTTAATACATCTGTACTGCATTTTATTTCCCTTCTTTAATTTCACATTCAAGAACAATTAATTCCAGAACAAAGCTCACTTCTGCACTCAGGATATTGTAAATCGGTTCACGTACACACGCAACGTATCAAAGCTCCAACCTTGGCTGGTTAACCAGCTCAGCAAGACTTCCACTTCTGACAGAGCTCGGGTCCCTTCAGGAAAATGTTTTCTCCTTATATCATTCTCTTCAAAAAGTGTTTTAAAAGAGTCACTGAAGCTGTCTGCTGTTTTCATCTGTGCTGCCCTACTTAAGTTGCTTGGTAAATGCCAGACTATGGCAATCCCCTGTGACTATCAGTCGACTCTGTTCCTGGGTCCCTGATCTTAAACTCAGAGAAACTGTTTTCTGAGATGCTCTGTGAGACAACTTGTTTATACCAAAAAGCCCTCACTGCTGTTTATACGACCCATTTGCTCGGCTCAGGATCCTGCAGACAACCGTCTGGGCTGCACAGGCGCGTGTTAGACTGAAGATGACTGTGTTTCTGTGTAATCAAAGTGTGTGTGTTTGTGTGGGGGGGGCTGTTAGAATGAGATGCCATGGCCTCAATTCTATTTATACAACACTGTAAACAGCAGCCTGGCAGCCATGTGTCGTAAAATGCTTAGTAAAGCATTTCATGGTACATGATTTGGAGCTGAGGACCGTGCTGGTCATGTGATCTTGGGTACCCACCATGATGCCAGGCATACAAATACAAATCCTTACAACTTGCTTTGGAACAGAAGATTATGCCCCTTAAGGGAAGTGGTTAAAAAACACATAAAACACCATATTGTATAAGCATCCTCCCTGCTGTGAATATAACACAATTAAAAGGTCCTTATCACGTGCAATGACAGCTGCTTTAATTAAATCCAGGCACAGAGTGCAGTAAAAACCATTGTGCAATAATAACGTTGCCCATGCTTCAAATATATCCATGCAAACAGGACATCAAGGGTAAGATACTGGCAATTCAAAATTAAACCCATTTATCAGTGGTGTGTGTACTCACCATAATGTTGTATTAGCATTTCCATTGAACTTAGCTGAAATTTGGGCAGCCTTTTTGTGGTTGCCTTTGATGATGTAGAGGTTTGTAAGTAAACTGAGAGTAATTCTAACAAAAATTTAAAGCAGAAGAGGGACAAGATGGTGGAGTAAACATTGGACAGCTGTGCTGCAAATGGTTTATATTTCTCTGTTCTCTCTCTGTCATGGCTGTGTTGAGCACGTTTTGAGGCAGCATATGCATACAGGCTCTGTATGTCATCCCAACAGCAGCCCCATACACAGAGGCCCTTACTGCAGCCCAAACAAGATCTAAAATGTGACACGTTTATGAAGTGAAAGTGAAATGTTTTTGTCAGATATGGTAACCCATACCTGAAATGTGACCTCTGCACATAAGAGTCTTAGACAGAAATTCCTTACAGTGAAGAGTAAAGAGTAAAGTTTCTATAATTAAGTTAGCGTAAAATCAGCAATATATCTATATGACCAATATGACAATTTGTATTGTTTATATATCCACTGAATGAGTTCACAGAAGTGGAGACGCTGGGCAAAGAGATGTTAATGTATTTTGGCTTCAGAGCTCTAAGGTGAGTAGAAAACCAGACGAATTACAACATAATAGATTTAAAGTCTGCAATCGACTTTCTGCTGTAAATCATTCTTTTGGTTAGTGATTTTACTTAGAAGTCACAGACCAAATGATGTTTTGACATGAAGACAGATTGAACTGACTTGCTTCCCAGAGCTCTGTTTGAGATATGAAACATATATTATAAAGATAGACAAATTGATTTTGCTTTAGAATGGCAATTTGGGAAGTCTTTGAGAAAGGGCAACTGACAGTATAGAAATGATGTCAACTTAAAATGATGAATAGATTTCATCTCTGTACATGAAAATGTACATTTGTTGTAATCCAGCTGTATAACTCGGGCTCCATAGAGAATTTGACCTCCAGGTCTTGCAAGTTGTAAAAAATTAATTAAAAAATGATATTTGAATACATTGTTATTTGTGAAAGCTTGGGGGTAACTATTTGTTATTCCTAATATAGTGAATTGTGCTAGCTAATAACTATTGAATCTATGATATGCTACCTGGCATACAAACGGAAATCTGCCCAGAATATCTCTCCATTGATTTGTAAAAATTCCTTATCAAGTTAACACGAATGACTGTGAAGATCATGAGAATTCATTAGTCAAATACTATTAAAACTGCATTGAAAAATGGGATTTGTCTTAGATGGACTTTGGCATGAATGGTCTGTTTTCTTGACCCTGTAGAAATCAGGTAAATTCTTTTCCAATAGGTTACATTGCAAACAATCTCTCCCTGATTAAGTTATATAACTTCCTTTTATTTTTCAGTTTTTTTTTATTTCATTAGTTTTTAAATGTAAGCTTTAATTTAGCGTTTAATTTAGCATTTTTGTTCTCGTAATGTTCACTTTTGTTTTCAAATTTTTTGCTTGAATTATATTCTCTATTAGCTTTAAATGCATTTAGTTTTAAATACTTTTATTTAGGTCTAAATATATTTCTGTTCTAGGTATTTATGTACATTTTTGCTTGCAAAGTCCACAGAGTGGACCAGATTTAAATTGTACTACAGGTTGTATCCTTATATAACTGTGTATGTGACTACTAAAACCTTGAATCTTGAATCAGTATTTCTGGAAAAAGATTAGGCCTAAATGTAATCCTGGATTAAATGACATCTTCATTGAATGTCTGTCACTGCCAAGCTCTTTATCCTAATAGTCATCTAGGAGGTCAGCTTATTAAGTGCAGTTCTTAAATAGACTTCAGAAACGCTTGCTATGTTGGATTAAATTCCAGACTATCATAACTCAGCATGGTCCAAACAGCTCCAATTCTGTTTCAGCTTTACACTGAGCCTTCAAAGATTCTGACCCCTCTGGGTTTAGTCATTCTGTTTGCCTTTGCCAGACTTACAGAGAACTGTAAGCAGAAAGTAAGAGCCACGGAGGGTCTGGATGTCTGTTCGCCCAAGTTTAGTTTCTCTTGGGCGGTGGAGGCTGTAAAGAGAGGGAGAGAGCAAAAGAATGCTATGTGATGTGCTTTTGAATCAAACCGTCCTCCCTGGTGTAGGAAACATAATTAAAAATGAAGCTCTTTCGACAGTGGCATGAACCCTGCTGTCAAGGTACTATTTGATTTGTGAAGTAACAGGCTAGCACCAATACAAAGTAGTCATGTGGATATTACAGTGGAAAGGATGTTTTACACCAATATTTGGTTTGGGGTTTTTGGAGAGTTATTTTCCAATAAAATCTGCTGTGCTTTTACAGGTCAACCTATTGATACATGAGCAGGTCCATCATCTTGTGAAGATGACAAGAGATTTCACACTGCTGTTTTATAGAGTACTTTATTTAGTGCTCAAAGTGGAATTATATGTAATATAGTCTGATCAAGAATTGTGTTTTGTGGTAGTTTATGGTGTCTAGTTTAAACTACAGTGTGCACACAAATAAATGGAAATAGTCAAAATATTTGCTTGTGAAACTAGCCTAGTTTGTTTACTTTTTTTATAGGCACATCTATATCAGATCTAATCTATCTAGTTTTTGATTTTTAAGATAATTAACAGTACAGAAGAAAGAACATAGCACACATTTGCTAGTGAACATTAGCCTTTTTGAGCACTGATTTATTTTCTTTCCATTAGTGTTTCCCTCAAAACACTGAAAAACATAGTTAGCAATCATTGAAACTGTTTGAGATTTGGTCTCGAGCCTGTTACATTTTTACCTCTAACTTTTTTTTTTGAAAACATTCATTGTAGAAGGACTGGATCCCCTGTTCACAAGCATTACAAAGGGTACAACAGTCAACACTGTGGCCAATGCAGTGGAACTGTCACTGTCTGTCGACTGGGAGACAATGGCAGGATGACATACTTCTGTCAGCGCTGTCAGACATGTGATGCAAGTGAAGTCAACATCAGGTGAGCTGTACTTTATCCACACTTCATCACACACACGCATTCCACACTGACAGTCAACTCTCCACTCATAATAGTCTGATTGGATTTATCATGGGAAAACGTGAAGCAGCGATTACGTGACGAGGAGAGAGAAAGATGAATGAGTGTGTTCCCTCTGTGCTCTAATCAACCTCCCAAGCAACAAATCCTACAAAGCTTGTACGAGCCCCTCACTGGAAGGTATGTTTTCTACACGGACAACTCCGGACGTTCAAGTGTAGGTTGCTGTAACTGAACAGATGTTATCCAAGTTTAATCTAACAACCTCTACCTTTTCATTGAACTTAGTATCTAAAGAGCCCACAAAGCTGTAACACTGGCTGCGAACCCTGCAACACTATCGGCAAGCCCCTGCAGGAAATGAAGATGAATCGTAGCACCGCATCTGGGCCCACCGCTCTAGTCCTAACCAACCTCAGTGCAAAGCCTGACTCTCCTTTAAGTCCTGCCATTAACCAGACGAACACTCCAGAGGCAGCGAGGGGTCCGAGTCTGCACGGCAACTGGCAGCAGAAGAGTCACGGTAATAGGAATAGTGGGATGCAGTTCAAAGGCAATGAGGCCCATAAAAGAGAATCTCCAGCAGACCACAGTCAGCCTAACAAGAGAATGAGAAGCACAAATGGAGCACTCATTGCAGGAAGCACACAGCACACCTGCTCTGTGAGGAGAGAGCTGAATTGGTGCTTAAGGCTTTGCTGGGATATTTCGAAGCATTTCTTTTTGCATAGAGTGTTTAAGGCTTTAGCTCAGTTTAGCTGTAGCTCAGTTGGTAGAACGTTGTGTTAGCAGTGCAAAGGTTGTGGGTTCAATACTCAGGAAGCACGTGTACTGACTTAACGTATAACCTGAATATATTGTACGTTGCTGTGGATTAAAGCATCTGCCAAATGTAAATCTGAGGTAAGCGATTTAGACCTTGATTAAGTTAGATGCCATTATGTTACACAAATGTGTTTGATTTATGACTAAAAGAGCCTAATTATCTTGCCATAATTAAGCAGTGGCAGACAGAATAATGATGTGTCGTATCCACAACCCCCTGCTGCAGAAGTCATCGCCGGCCGTGTGTCCTTAGGGTGGTCACTAAAGATGGAGAGAGCAAAGGCAGACAGTTCTACACCTGCTCCCCTCCCAAAGAGACTCTTTGAGGTAAGATGCAGAAATGCATTATAAAAATAAGTTTTGGATTACCAGGCTTGACCCCTTTTTAGAAATTCCAAGTTAAAAACAACTATAATTGTAGTTTTGTGCTGATTTCAAGTGTGATTTTTGCAACAGTGGACAGACCTGCATTTTCCCATGTGTCATCATGAAGACTGTTCTAAAACCGGGACAAAATAAAAAGCGCTACTTCGACACATGTCTGGTTACAATTAACAATCTGTGTAACTTTTTCCAGTGGGCTGAAAACGGTCCTGGTATCTCCATTCTACCTGGCTGCTGAATCCATGCATTACATTACTACATACATACATACATAACTAAACATAAGTGTGTACTTTGTACAGTAAATATCCTGAAATTCCGAACAAAATTGCAAAAAACAATCTTTTCCTCTTGCTTTTAATTTTTTATTGCGAGTAGTACAAACATTAAAATCTCTTCATTTCAAATATGATCTTTTGCTGTTAAAAGTACAACATATACTATAAATTTATTTAAAAAATAGTGCATAAAGACCTTGATCATAAGGCACATACAAATCAATAAAAATCAAACGACAGAACCGAAACACGCAAACAAAAAACAAGGTACACGTAGAGTAATTAAAAGCAGTCCACTTTCTCCAGCCGAGGTCGGACTGTCTGTGGGTTTGACACCATGAAGGAGAACTGACTGAAGTTTGGAAGCTTGTTGCAAGCAGCACCTTTGCATAAAAGACAGACACAATCATCTGATTTCCATCAGAGCCAATATTCAGATACGATAAATGACAGTAACATGATGTTCACTCACTGTATCCACCAGTAGTATTGGCACAAATAACAGCTCCAAAAAAATTGGGGTAGTACTTCTTAATTCTAGTGATGGCCGTCTTGCAGGCGATGGAGGGCTCAGCTCCAGATCGCATTAATTCAACAGCTAAAAAACTTCAAAACATGTTCAAAATATCAGTAATGTAAATCTGCAATCAGAGATCGTGGATTAGAGGTTTATTATGATGGATTACTACATCAAAAACAACATGAAACTGAGGATTGTAAATCTGGTTTTAAACAAACTCACACGAGTGTTATATATCAAGGCAGCTCATAGGAGTTTTTTTGTTGTTGATACTAATAAAGAAGGGCGATTACCTGGGCAGGAAACGCATCATTATGTCTCCATCTCCAGTGGCAGCAGCTGCCCCTGCTGTGCTGTCTGCATACGCTCCAGCTCCAGCCACTGGTGAATCACCTACACGACTGCGCAGATCAACACTCATACTTACTGCAACTCAATAGACAGGGACACACCATTCTAGAAACTAGAAACAACCACAGAAAGCATGACTACAAGTTTTCATACTTACCCAGGTATCTTGTGTATCGCCCCATTAGTTGATGTTGCAGCAGCCGCCTGTCCATTCTGACCAATCACAATCATTCCTGATCAAAATCAATTGTAACAGTATAACACTTTCTCAATTAATCTAATTAAATTTTTTAAATATATCCTTTTAGAATTTACTGCTATGCTTCACTGCAACGAAATTAAACTACAAAAGTTGATGATTATTCCCATAAATTGTAAAATTATGCACATCATGTATATTTTTTTACCTGGTAAACTAGGAACATATGGTTTGCACTGGGAATTTATCTGAACATCATCTTGTTTAACATGAATTATTCCTTTATACTTTTGCACTTACAATAAACAAGAATGTTACAAGAATAATAAACAAGAAATGATATTAATAACAGGAAGATTACCAATTGTATCATGAGCATGGGGGTCTATTTCTCTTTGATGTTTGGGTCTCCATAGTTTGGCTTTGGGCTTAAATGGCCCACAGGACGTGGAAGGGTCTGGAAAAACATTCTGAAAGAAAAATAAGCATAATTCTAATATATATATATATATATATATATATATATATAAAGCTGCAAGTAGCAATTACAGGGTCAAGCCCATCAATGGCACTAAGGGAAATATTTGTGGACACCTCTGGTAATGAGATCTGGAAAGCAGTTAAAGAAAATATAGGTAAAACCCATTACAACAAAATGATTTATAATTTTTAACCAATAGGTGGCGCTGTCACCAAATATAAGGCAGTCAGGATGTCGTGACAATGACACCTACAAAGTTTCAGGTCAATACACAAAGGTTTTGCAAAGCTACTGCCTAAAATCCATTTTATATGCTTGCCATCAAATTCATTGACAAGGTAAAGAGGAACGATTTGACCTATCAACATTTACGATCTTTTTTGTCCTGAGTGTCCCTAGATGCTACATACCAAGTTTTGTGCAAATCAAAGAAAAGCTGTAGGAGGAATAGAACAAATTTGGTATTGTAGTACTTGGTACGAGCCAAAGAATCGAAAGAAAGAAGTTGCATGACAATATGTTATTTTAATCACGTTGTATGCATCC
>JAZGTK010015808.1:0-13038 GCA_036877625.1 Ambastaia sidthimunki
ATGACTCTTAAGGAATTACTGAAAAAGAAAAACAAGTAAATTAGCCCGTTAGACATAGATCAGCTTGTAATCAGACCCACCTTTTTGTGCTAGTGTGCTAGTCATCAATAAAATCCACTTTTTCAACAAGCATTTAAAATATACAGTGTATTTTTATATTTACATTTAACAAGCTTTACAAGCACATAAATAGCACTTTTTCCAACCAATTAATGTATAATTATTAAAATATTAAATCTATAAAATTAAGGCATTTTTTACTAATACAGGTTTAATTCAACATAAGGGTCCCTCTCCCCACATACAGCTGCCCTGTTAAGATCACATGACCTGTGAAACACTACTGTGAAACTCTCTCATAATAAAATATCAGACATGTTAGGTTGCATAAATAACTACTCATCCCGTGTATAGGGTATTTTAATATCAATAAATGAAAATAAATCAGTTTATGTATTGATGACTTTAAGGGTTAAGGTTTGGCTGGCTCTAAGGTGCCTTCAGACTGACTCTGGTTAAATCAAAGTGAACCTACTATTGCTGAAAGCGTAACAGTGTATTAATTTATTTTATTGCTTTACTATTTTTTTATGCTGTAGAATGTGTGATCTATACTCGTGTTCCTGCTAATTTGATAGTATAATAGTGCACTAATGGCTGCATTCAGTCCTGGATGACCTTCCTCGCTCAAGCTTTGAGTCTAAAAACTTAAGTCTGTCCGATGTTTAAAGCTGTTTCTATGGCAACAGATTTTAACAGTGCATGTTTGAGTGCCACAAGGGTCAGCAGTGAAATTACTGTGACAAGTAAAAAAAGTTCTGAAGACACAATGTTCTGAACTCGAAATGAATAGTGTATCACTGCATGTTTCTTTGATCTGAGCTGTCAGTGCATTTCCTCAGATTTTTGACTCATTTTTGATATTTATGTGGCTTATGAAACCTTTCAGTCCCCACGCTATCATAAAGCTCTATAATTATCAAACACGTCCATTATTCTGTTTATGATCACTTACTAAAGGAAGTTTACATCCCTGTGGTATAAAAATGAGGTAACTATTCACCTATTCAAATGCTCCGGCTACTTATTCAAATGAATCGTCTAATTCTGTCATGTAGTCAATCTACACACACATTCTAGTCTATGACAGAAAGGACAGTTTAATTTGAAATAAATACAATATGGAATTTAAGCAATGTTAACAACAGTTAAACATTAAATGTAACAGCTGTGAATAGGTTATTTGGTAATATCAGTATGTTATTTGAATGATAGTTTAAACAGGCATATGATGATATATGTTGGGTTGTCAAATACAATATACAAGAAGCACTTATCACCACAGAAACTTTCATTGCATGCTGGCTGATGGCGGTTTGCATGCAAAGTGAGCATTTGTTATGGAATTAATGCTGAAAATGACTCACATTTGCATAAAGACTGATTTTGAACAGTGAGGGTAATACTAGAGTATAAACACAGTAAAGAACAATATACTTAGCATTAGTATGTACAATATTACCATAGGCAAAAAAATGCAAAGTATTTCTAATGCAGATGCATGCAAATGATGAGCAATTCATGTAAAAGTCTAAAATGCTTACCCTTAAATTCACATTACTGTGTGAATGAATGAAACAATATATTGAAGTGCCAATTTTTGGCAACATTAGAAGGAAATACAGTAGTTACTTTTTGTCCATTTAATGTTAACTTTTACCATTATTTACTTTTATAATACATTTATAGGTAACAAAATGTCATATTTATATTCAGCATTTTGTGTAGGTTATTAAAGAATGATCTTACCTTTAGATGCCTCTGTGCATGAAACTCTGACAAAGCGCATTTAGTTGTGATGCTGACCTGCAGAAAAACTCTTATCTTTCATTCTTCCCACTCACTCTCAGTCTCTCCCACTCTCCTCTCAATACTGTCTGACAGCTTGTGGTCTGTCTCTCTCTCTATATGGCACATGTATGCTCGCTCTCTCAGCAGTATCTTTTATAGCTTATGTGTGGCCACAGAGTTGTTCACTATTAAAGGTGAAGTGTGTCATTTAATTGCATCACTGTACACCAAAATAACTCAATTTTTACCTTTTCTGAAAAAATGTAAGTGGCAATTGCCCATGCAAAACCTTTTGTCACAGTCCTAGGGTGTTCTAGGTCATTGTCAGGGTGTTGCTGCTAGAGTGTTCTGGGCTGCTTGGGTGTTCTGGCCCAAGTCAAAAGAGCCCCCAAATATGATATGGTCTCTGCTAGTGATGTCTGATAACCATCTGCCAAACGCTTATGTAATAATAAATGTAAGCAAGACCCACAACACATTTTTGGTTTTGGAGCACAAAAGTAGTGGTATAAGTTAAATGCCAAAGTTTAATTATAAAAGTTAAATTAGCTACAATAATAGTTGCAGGGAGTCAAACTGCCATTAGTTGAACTAAAGTCGTCATGTTGTCTGACCCAGGTGGGCAGCTTAAAACAAGCAGATTGCATTTCCATCTGTTCTGTTGTCACTCGTAGTATAGCAATGACCTGCTCCACATTTAATAATATGAGCGGGCTTTAAATCACTTTCAGTATTCCTGTGTAATTATAAACTTGCATTTGATTGCAGTTCACACTAAGCAGAAAACATGATGGCGAGCTTTCTTTGACTGCTCTGCCCTGTTTTTTCCCAAGCAGTATTAATTTAGCTTGTACAAATTTTGTATTGTGTACTACTTGAAGATTTCTACGACACTGCATGTAATGTTTCCTTATTGGATCGCTTTAGATAAATGCATATGAACGTATGCAAACGTTATATAATATTTTACACGGAGCATTGAAGCGATCTACAAAGTTAGAGCTTTAGAGCGAAGGGGCAGTGTAAACATTAGCTCATATTAGTATAGCTCATGAATATTAATTAGGTGACGTAACATGCGCCCGGTAGTCATTGTTGAAATAAAGTTCACTTCACTGCAGTTACATCGTTCACTACGCCACTGGGATAACATTACAGTTCTCTTTGGGTCGAACATGGACGTCTCAGTATGATTAGGTTAACCCTTCTGCCTTTCTGCTCTTTATTTTGTTTGCACTTAAAACGTTAGTGATATGCTGCGGCCACAAGCCCACACATTCTCTGTTTGAGTCATATAAGAGCTTTATAACACCACACACACTGCGCTCATGTCGATCTGAAATGTAAAGAGAGGTTTTGGTGTGTGTGACATTTAGAGAGAGCTTATGCTGATACAATCATGTTTTCCACGCATCCTACACGCTTGTACAGCTGTGGTATAAACTGTTGAAACACACTAGAAACTCAGATGCACTTTTGAGGCTGTGAATCTGAGGACATTTGAGACTTAGTTTCAGTCCTAAACCAAAAAACAACATAACCCCATTCTGATTTTTACACCTTCGTGTGCAATATTGTCACCAGAGTTGAGTGAATGCACAAGACAATAACTATTATTCAATGAATAATGTTTTTATTTGATCACTATATTGTACTATTTTTACTTGTTTTGTATTTTATTTTGTTAATTATGCGTGTCTTTAAAATGTTGCAGGGGTTAGTTGCGTGTTTCAGACATACTTCTGACATAGAATTTGTATGTGGGTGTTTCTTAGTCAAACGCTTGCACAAGTTGCACAAGTGAAAATTTATAACAGTTAAGGTACCACAGGCAGACGTGTCACATAATTAAGCGTTGCAATTTACAAACATAGTGAATATATCTGCAGTTAACATTAAGAATGATCTGGTTAAAAACCGAAACAAAAACTATTTTACATAAACTCTCCACTAGATGGCGCTTTAGTTACTTTGACACTAAGCGCACCTGTTACATCGGTGTATTTCCAATTTTTAAAAAGCTGCCTCCATAGGCGTGAGTATGGGGTCTGCAAAACTAGTGTCATATATGTACGTAAAGAAAAATAATACACCCAAAGCTCTCAAGAACTGAAAAATAATGAGTTCATCTTAAACCCAAATATATGAATGCATGGATTCGTAAAATGTATGCATGTTTTTGAATTGCATTATCAAACCATATATCATTCAAAGAAAGACAATGCTTTAAAACCAGCTATAGATGTCTAGAGATTTGTCAACAGCAAAAAGACTCTGAAAAAGTAAGTTCTGAATAATAATTCTGAATAGCTTGGTGTGAATGAAAACATTGGACATGGACCTTATTCATTTGCTGTCTGAGCATAGCATTTATACCCACAAAACTTCTACAATCATGTATTTACCAAAATTGTATATAATTGCATAATTATCTGTTCAGTTAAGTGGTAGGAATAGTCTAAAACATTTAAGTCCAGCTGAGCCATGCTTACATATGCTTGTGTACATGCATTAAGACATATAAGACAAATTGAGCATAAAACTACAGGCTGTAGTTTTAACAATTCCCCTCTTGTCACGTAACCCCTCCCTGTTTCTTTTCTCTAGTTGTAAACTCCACTCTCCTCCCCTGTTTGGGATGACTTGGTACGATCCACTTGTCCCAGTCCTTAGGTCTCAGTCCAAACAGTTCAGAGACACTCGGGCAGTGCCGCAGGGCAAGTGTATTAATGTGAATCTACAAGCAGAGAGATGAGCTGTGTGAGAGTCCAGTCTCGCTTTGGGATGACAGTCTGACTTCTCGCTGCTTTATATCATCACAGCTCCATTCGTCTGGAGTCATGAGTGCAAAGGGAACGAATCTGCCCAGCAGATGCCTGTCGGGTAAGTATTTTGCCTGTATTAGTCACAGCAAATGATTTGGTGTGTTCCTATCTGATTCTTCCTAAACTTTGCCAGGCAACAAGCACAGGAGGCTACAAGTCATTAATCAATAGAATAATAGCTGTGTCATTAAAGACTGTGTGTGTGTGTGTGTGTGTGTGTGTGTACAAAAAGCTATTGAGCATTTCCACTGTTACTGCACTTGACAACATGCCCAAGTTGTGGATTCAGTTTGGAGGTTCATATTGTTATATTGATTTGTTATAGCATAAATAATCTTAGTTTGTATTTTAATTTAGATAAGTGTTTAAAGAGCATAATATTTCTAAAAACAAGACAAACCATTTTCATTAGATTGGACTTCCCAGCACTGTTACAAACCTCTTCCTTATTTGGACATGTTCCATCTCTGACTGAATAAGGAAAGATCTTCTAAAAGTCTCTGAGCTATATCTCTCTTTAAAAGCTCTCTTTTGCGGCCATTATAAAATTTTGCTTAGTTTCTTATAGCAAATCTATTTTAAACAGCCATACAGAATTGTTTTTCTGAGGGGCATTCATTTATTTATTGTGCTGACTGAAATTTGAAAAGCCAAATTGGTAGTTGCATGTCTTACAGTTTTCGGTTCAATGATGAGCTTAATTCTAGATTTATTTACTATGTGTAACCTGACTGCATTCACTCTAAATAGTATTGTTTTTCTGCCACTGTGGGCACAATCCAAGTTTCCACACTTACTTCACACACACTCACATCCCTGACACACAGACATGCTTGGAGGGTGAGACTGGAAATTAGAGAATTTGTCACTGTTATGAGTAAAATGTGATGAAGACCGTGTCTGTCTCAGAGATTTGCGCTCCAGATGTTTAGGGTAGTATCATTCAGGTCCTGTGGAATTACGTTAATCTCCAGGAATGATAACGGCATGGAAATTTTGATACAGTTATTGATATGTTTTTAAGTTGGCCACAAGGTCACACAAGGAAATGGAATACGCTGTTTTTATTCTGTGCCTGAATTTAAATTTCCTAAGGGAATCCAGGGATTTACCTGAAAAACATACAAGGAATCTAGATTCCTGTGAAATTACCAGGAAAAACACATCAGGCTAAACATCTAGATATAATGGTTTTCTCACACTTTTCTTTTTATTGTACCATCATTAAATCTAAAATAGCACAATTGGTAACTGGATTCTGTTTCTGTTTATGGTAGATTAGATAATACTAATAATAATACTTTATAATACTTTTGAGCGACTTTTAGTAATTCTCATTTTTGTCCAATTTTATTAAATTTAATCAGCATAAATTACAATGCAGTACATTTATATACATTATATATCTATACTTATGTGTGTGTGTGTGTGAAACTGAGCTGGTCATTGATGTGTGGATAACATAAAAGTATTGAATTATATCTGAAAAAACAAAACATTCCAAGCATGATCTCTTCCTTCGGTGGATAGCACAAAGCAAACTCCCTGTGCCATACTTTCACGATGACCCAATATCATATCAGATTCATTCAGTGGAATCTAGTAAATGTTGCTCAGCTGGTCACAAAGTTCTTTGTGGCACAAACCACGATGTGAATCTTAGTGTCTCTAGAAGTAGAAAAGTGAATGACTTAGATCTCTGAAAAGTTTCACAAAAACATTTTTTAATTAATTAACATTTTTTTAAATAAAAAAAACACCTTTTAGTATGTTTTTAAGCCTTTTGACGACACAGTGAGCAACATATTCAGGGTAAACGTTTGCCAAACAGTTAAACATATGTGTATAAAATAATCTGATTTGTAAACACGTTTAATGTTTTCTTCTGCGCTTTACTGTTCCTGTGTCAACATTGGACTTACTGACATTAGACTTATTAGTAAAGAGTAGCTGCGATAACTAATTATGACCTCATGAAATTACTTGTTGAAGTTCATGATGATGATGACATTATAATGTCATAGAAGCTCTTTTAGGTCTTTGTTACCACTTTTTCAGTAGTGTTGGGGGAGGGTTTGTAGATGTTACAAACCAGATTCAAAGTTCAAGTTTATTTATAAAGCGCTTTTCAAAGTAATATCACCCCACCCCAGCTCGTTGTTTTCAGACAAAACACAGTCCACATTCCCTTCAAAAGCTCCAAAATAGTCATTTCACTTGAGGGTTACCACACATCTTGTCATCATTTTTACGGAATGGTTTCTTAGTTTGTATGAAGGCTTGCTTCAGTCCCAGAGGTTTACAAATGAACTTTTAACACATCTGGAAAGTTCATTTACTGTGTCCTGTTTTTAAACAGTTGATGTTGAGGATGGGGATTTTAAATAATGTGGCGGTGAGTAAAAAAAACATTTTAGTTTTTGGGTGAAATATTCCTTTAAATTCACAACCTTGACTGTAGTATTTATCAGTGCTGCATTTGGCAGGAGTGTGAGGGGGCATGTACAGATGCTGTGCCATGTCCGGTGCCCTGCTAAACATAATCCCCACAATTCTTCAGTGCCAGATCCACTGTGACAAAGAAATCTGGGGGTTGGGTGAGGTGCAAACAGAGCTGTGCCTTGTAGTGAATGACAAATCAACCCTTACAGAGAATTCACATTTCTTCAGCTTTGATCTGACGGATCTCACTCACCCCTCCCCACTGCTTTGCTGTCTGAATGAACAACACAGTGAGAAAAAAGGGGGATGGTTTGGAGAAAAATATGAGACTGAGAGGAAACGAGAAAATAATGATCTCATGCTCATGTGGCGGTTTGCTCATAAATGATCTTTTTGGTTGTTTTGTTAAAGGGTGGGGTCAGTAAGCCTTGTGGTTTGGTCACTTTAATTCAATCATGAATCAAGTGGATTGGAAAGCACTGTGATTAAAAGTAAAACTATAAATTTACAGCAAATCTGACTCCATCATCCTCTGCTGTGCTATTCTTGTATGTTCCACCCCAATGTCAAAACCAACGTTTCATAGTTTTTTGGCTATTTTACACTCTGTATTAATCTTATAGGGTGTTTACATCGGTATGGTGATAATAAAGTGAACTAGATCGTTAGATTTGCAGAAACTCTGAGTGATGCTTAGATTTTAGTGAGTTGACCTATTTTGTTAGGGTGTTCTGTATGTGGTTAGTAAGGTGTGTAAGCATTGTTTGAAGTGAGTTGCAGTGCAGTTGCTAGGGTGTTTGGAGTGGTTGCTAGGGTGTGGTCTGCAGTGTTTTTTATAATTGATGGCTATGTGGTTGCCAGTTTTATGTGTGGTTGTTAATTTGTGATTCCCACAAATATTGGCAATACAATAATTGTGGGAATCCAGCAGACCAAAGAGACCCGTGCACAGCAAACAAAACGTGGCCATACGAGAATGCGATGAGGAACAAATCGTCATGGTGTGATGAAACAGAAATGATAAGTGACCCAGAGGTCAGCAATGTACTTTATGAGCTCTGCTCACACTACCAGCTGATGTGAATAAACACTGGGCTCCACTGTATTGACGTGTCAACAGTGCAACAGTGCACACCTGGCCCTGACAGACCTGGACTCCACACACAAACAAAAGCATTAGACTGCAGAACTCAGTTGTTCAGCAAGTCAGTGGATACTCAGCTAATACTGTCAGATAGACAGTGACATTGCCTCAACACAACTGGGGGTTTTAGCTTCTCCTTTGCCCTCTATGGCTGTGAGGGCCAGCCAGTGCAAATTAGCCATTCAATGTGACAGCGCTGAGCCCTGTGGATGTCTCCTGTCATCTTCACTGCCAGCAGCAGGGTAGAGGAAATGACCCAATGTAAACCTTACACAGCCTCCTACTCTGGAGGTTTGCCCGTCAAGTGCGATGACTCATGGATTGTTTAAACTGAAATAAAAGGAGATGCAGTCATCACAATCTCACACTGAGTCTCAGTGGGGTAAAAGATCCAAGAACATTTAGTTACACATCCCATAGAGAATAATCACAGTTGAGATGATGAGATATCCGTACTGTCTCATTTGTTTCTCCTTTGAAGATATGAGATTAAATAGAGGGTGATTGAAATCTTAAAGATGTTTTTGCTTTTTTGTCAGAATAGTCTTCTGGCATTAGGACTTCCTTAATTTCACATGTGTCTCCTTCAGAGCTCAGCTATGTCTCAGACTTTGCTCAAATATGCTAAAATGCTGTATATTCTTCGGAAGGAATTTTGGACATAAAGCTGATACTTTGACATCCATTGTCTCCATAACATTTCTGCAATAAAAAGTCTGTTGGGATTCACATACCAAGAAAGGAGAGTAAATACTGACTAGCCTAGCCCTGAGGAAAAGTTATATTGCTTATATTGCTTGTGCCCTTTTAAAACTTAACAGACATAATGGAGTTCCAGTTTTTTTAAGCAAAAACTTTGACTGGGATGTTTTTCATATAAATTCTTAAAAGAATTAAAAACTTGAGCAATTTGTTGGCATGCAGTAAGAGTATAATGCAATAAAAGAAATATAACCCAGAAAATGTAAAAAGTTTGCAAGAATTGTATGAGATGTTTGAGTTGAAACATGGCAAATTTGAGCTTGCTTGAGTCATGGTTGAGATAATGTTGCACTATGTTGATACATGGGTGGCAAACGAGAGCTGTCAGCACACTGTTTACACTTTCCCTGCCAGATCTAAACACATTGTGTTGGCATTTGGTTCTGGAATGTTGCTGGGTGAAAATAGCACACTGGAGATATTGTTCTACAAGGCTTATTTTTCAGTGAGAAAAGTTAAAAAGAATCTAACAAAATACTTAAAGTGCTTTCAACTGCTTTATCAGGTGCCGTTCTCATTACTGTAACCAACTGCTGCCTTGCAGGCAAAGGATTGTGCGAGATCATATGCACAGAAAAATACATATGCTACCTTCAAAAATCAATTGGACTGAGGCATCTTATTAGACATGCTGTTACACATGCAGATACAATGCTTTCCAACCTCTGTATACAGCCTGGATGAAAAGCATGTCTAGAGTCTGTCTGGTGACAGCAGCTGAAAGCTTTAAACTACACGCCTGCTAATCTTTACATTATTCCAAATTTAGACCTATTTTAAAGACAGGCTCAGTCTGTGTTTTCTAATTTGGCAGTTGTGGGACATGCTCTCTGTGAAGTTAGATGCCATTGCTTCTAAAAGGGCTTTAGGGCTATTGTTTCAGTTGAGGTGATTGGTGCTCACTTGTCACTTTTCAAGGGCAGGGGAACATAAATGTCACACTGGAGGTGTCTATTGGTCACCCTATTCAAATATTGCATAGCTGATGTTTAAGATGCTAGGCTTCCACATAGAATGTAGGTACAACGATGTCCCCAACAGATGCTTAGTCAGCTACCATCCCCTGTATAAAACTAAGCTGGTTGACCATCTTTATCAGCTTCACAGTGTTACTGGTGAACCACTTACTCAAATACTTTACAAGCACTAACCAGTATAAACCAGCCTGGACCAGCTTGGAAGTTTCCAGCTGGGAAATAATAATCAGTTTGATTGTTTGTTTGTTGTTAATGTTAAGAGCTAATTGAATGCCATAATATATATAAAATGCAGTCTAATGATTCTAGTTCTGGTGCTGTATCTGATGAGGTCTCAAAGGCAGTTGTTTGTGTGGTTTAATGGGGATGTTCCTGGGGTCAGATGAGTCATATTGTCTATTTGGAGATTGTGTTGCATGTGCCGCCACACATGGAGAGCTCTATATATAGACCAACGACTGACTTCTCTACAGCTTAAAGACCAAAGGTCACGTCTTCTGGACAGTGACAGGCACACAGATAATAGGGATTAGCGTTTAGATAGATTAGAGTACACACATATACACACACCCACATACACACATTATATGTAAATGTTTTATTATGCTTAACAATTCAAATTGAGATACTATGGTATTCATATGGTACTTCAAAGAATACCATGGAATTACATTTATTTAATTTATTTTTATTTAAGTGAAAAATGAACTAGACGTGTTCTTGGCAGGTTTTAGCCAATTTAGTGATTTTGTCCCTGAAACCTTAGCTTTATCAGAAACCTAGACAGTCACCTGTTTACATGTCGTACTATATTTAATTGTCTGGTTAAGAGCTTTAACACAGACTTAGTTGTGATAAGTTCATTCTAACTTTAGACCTAAGGAGCTTTATGAGCCCAGTGACTCATCACACATAGTTTCTCCTTCACAGTCTTGTGTGTTTGTTTCTGCATACTATCTCATACAGCATGTTCCCTTTCTGTACCTCTTACTTTCATCTGCTCTCAGTCTCAGTCCGCCTGTCTTGTTTACTAAAGAATCAGCTAAAGTAAAGATTGATTGAACCCAGAACATTTAATTTACAAATGTAACAAAAAGAAGTTGGACACCAGAAGTTGTTTATTATGATGCATTTGCTTTAAACCCACAAACTTAAAGCAGACATTAAAGAACAAGAATCCTTTCAAATAAATTATATACTAATGGAATTGATACAATCAAATGACACATTCTCTGTTAGATAAGTGAGTGCTGGGAGGACAAATGGGAACTTCTGCCCCCTGCTGGTGGAAGAGTGTTTGTAGCTTTTCAAAAACATTTGCAAAGGCAACGTTTGACTTCTGAAATTAACCTGTTTTTTTTTATTTATTTTTGTCCGGTGGATGATTAAAAAGTGCAAAAATATAATGTAAATTAAAAAATATGTTAAGATTTTCTGTTTTCAATGATTACTGCTACAAAACTACACAATTACACCAAATGTGATAAATGTGATGCAGATGTGGTTTTCCGAAGCACCTCCTTTTACTGAACATTTGAAAATAAAAGAATTATGTACTTCAGACCTTATTCTGTACCATATTTGTTAACTGGAACATAGTTGACTGGAACACCCACAAACATCCAGCATCACGGCTAACTCTACACAGGCACCCACCACTCGCATTTTCTTCAGAAACTCTAAACACCCAGTTAAATCTACATGTTAAAAGTGAATGTTATTGTGTGTTGTGATGGATAGCAGAGACAGAGCACACACAGAGAGTGGCTGACACAGAGCAGAGCCAGCAGAAGAGGCTGAGAGAAAGACAGCGCTTCTTTGAAGAGGTCTTTCAACACGATGTGGACGTCTACCTCTCCTCTGCACACCTGCAGATTGACTATAAGAGACGTAAGTGATGATGACACACTTTAGCCTGGGGCTGTATGGATTTTTAAAACAAACACGTTTACACAAACATCTCACACTCTCACTAGTTAATTTGTGAGAATTTATATAATTTTAATAATTTTTATTTTTTAAGAAAAAATAATATTTTTGATTAATGCACTATGTAGGATTTTTGCATAAAAAGTATGGACGAAAATAAATCAGTAGCCTAATTAAATCATAAACGTCCATCTGTTGTACCTCATCCTTGTATTCCAGCTCCGTTAGGAAGCATCTCATCAATGGAGGTGAATGTAGACATGCTGGAGCAGATGGAGTTATTGGATCTGTCCGATCAGGATGCTCTGGATGTGTTCTTCAGTGCCAGCGGGGAGGAAACAGAGCTGTCATCTCCACTTCCAGGTACAAACTGCACATCAGCAGTTCACACTGACAGCTGTCAACTAATAATGAACAATGTTACAATGGTATTAATTAACATATTATTTATTAACAAACACTTAATAATGTTATTAATGTTAATTTCACCTTTTACTACTAATACATTTTTAATTAAAAGTTGTATAGGTTAACATTAACAATATTAACATATATATATAGGTTATATAGCCTATACGTATATAACATATATAGGTACAGTTTAACATTAACCATGATATTCTAATGTTAATAAACAGAATTTTTTTGTAAAGCTTTTGTATATTTCCTGTATTTCACAATTAGCTATCATGCTGGAAAAATGCTGTTCAGACAGAGAGCTTTTACAACATTTGAAGGAATTGTTTGTTTGTGTTACAGTATAGGACTGATTACAGGACTGTCACAGACAGGCTGTCACAGACTGTTTAAGAGAGTTTGATTTATTGATATCTATTAGCTAGTAGGGACATTTTCATAGCTGTTTTTAAAAGTGATTTCATCTACAGCTCTTGGCCACACTGTTGTTGAAGAAGATGAATTGCGGAGAAACCTCATGTCCTCGAGATTTCCTGACCCTTGTGAGTTTAAAGCACGTGTGTTGTCCACCTCCTCCACCTCTACCTGTGACAGCCAAACATCCAATGAGGACGGATCAAACACTCCCGTCATCCAATCAGATGATGAAGATGTGCATGAAGACCAATTATTGCAAACAGGCACGCCAAAA